>JAOBYE010713847.1:0-10957 GCA_025403585.1 Parazoanthus swiftii
GGATAAATGGATGGATGGATGGATGGATGGGTGGGTGGGTGGTTGGATGAATGAATGGATTGATGGATGGATGGATGGATAGACGGACGGACGGACGGACGGACGGACAGACGGACGGATGCATGGATGGATGGATGGATGGATGGGCGGGCGGACGGGCGGATGGATGGATGGATGGATGGATAGGTGGATTGATGGATAAATTGATGGATGGACGGACAGACGGACGGACAGACGGACGGACGGATGGATGGATGGACGGATGGACGGACGGATGGGTTGGTGGATGGATGGGTAGATGGATAAGATAGATAAAATAGATAGATGGTTTATCGAGATATTAGATATTAGATATTAGATCAGTTACTAACACCTATTTGAACGTTTTTCATAGTTGCGGTACATCCCGGCCAACGTTGTAACGCCAAGTACAGCTACAGTCATAGTCGCCCCTTACATCGTGGCATACATTGGAACAGCACCCATTAACCGAAGGTGTTCTAGGTTGCTATGGAAACTTGGGCCAACCCACCTGATGGAAGAACCGCTAACAGCTCACAGTGCAAACACAATGTTTATGCTCGGACCGAATTACGTTGGAAGTTTTCAAGCACCGTATTACGAGGATGAATTAGTTCTAGTAAGTTTTCAGTTCGTTTTATGTTACTTTTTACTTCTAAATTGGGCATTGCCGATAATGAATAGTGCAGTTTATGTTTCGTATTTGTAGTTGCCGCTGATTACAATGACTACAGACTCGTTTTCACAGCATTAGCCTCGACTTGATGTTAAATATTGATAAAAACCAGTGTACATATGAGCTATTTACAACTCTGCGTATTGTTGGAAGCTCGGACGTCTAATCATTCTTGCTGGTATTTGTGTATACTGGACACCAAATCGAGACTAACGCTGTAGAAGTGAGTCTATGGTCATTGTAATCAGCGGCAACTGGGAATACGATATTGGATTGTTGCTTGTAACGTTTGGCAGAGTTCTTTCTCTGAGAAATATTGCAAAGAAATATTGGATACTTACAAGAGCTTGGTTGGGCATTTTAGGGAACTGTTTGTCCCTTCAATTTTCTTCTACGGTAATCTTCAAAAAAGTTTCTTTTTTGGGCTGGAACAAAATTCCGAAAACTCAGACCTGATGCGCCTGCACATAACGTACATGTAAGTAACGGAAGTAAAGATAATTATTCTCCCTTTTGTGTTGCCCCCTCATTAATAAGTCGCCCATCTAGAGCTTCAAGTTTCCAACATTAGTAAATTCACCCAAATCAAAGGTTGTTTAGATTAGTCACAAATCTTGCTAGCTTGTGATTGAACTCGATGTTGGATGACATTCTCTATCTTCGGAACGTTGTCAGTTGCGCGCGTTTAAAGACGCGCGTTAAGGCTGCAAGACTCTTGGTCAAAGTGATGCAGTAAAAACAAAGTATGTGTTGTTGTTCTTTTGCAGTCAAAAGACAGAGAAGCCCTTGATCCCCTAGTGGCCGAAGACAAGTTGATGTTCGGGATCTATGCACATGCACAATCCGTTGTCACTATTCTGAAAATCAAGAAACATTACATGAAAACTGACACTAGGGCCATTGCTAAAGAGGTAGGTTTAGATACTGCTGTTTTCAAAAAAGGTTTTCTCGTTGATTGTGCGTTCGTATTTCGCGCACCCATATACAATTTGTATATACGTAGCTGTTCTCTTAAGAGATTCCTAACACTAATTGCTAGTTTATTTTACATTGTCCAGCTTTGACATCCTTTTATTCTCTCTTTGTGTGCAAGGTTGTATATCTCATGATGTAGGGCAATATCAGGGGATACACAGCGTTATTTTCTGTTTCTTTCCTGTTCGTGTGTTTGTATTTGATAATGGATTTCCTGTAAAGTAACTTGGTCCTCCTGGGTCACTTGGCACGATTACCTCTTTAGCTATTCCAGGTGACCCCATACAAAACTTGGACCATATTAAATTCCATTTGCCATTTATTTTAAAGTGTACTAAGATCTGTAAATGTGTGGAACATAGATAGAGTTGTTGTTGTTATCAAATTCTTGTGCATTTTGCAGCTTGGTTTGCCAGTACGGGACAATTCGACCCCAGTCCACATGATACACAATACGGCTGCCCATCTGTTGGGGCCCTCGCGAACTATTGGTGCAATTGTCATTGGGTGCTCGGGCGTGCGTGCGTTCTGTCCGAGCCCAGTCTCCAAACTGATTGAATGCACTGGAGGAGTATCCGCGCTGCTGGGCATGGTCGCTATGGCAACCGATGTTGAAGGACTTTATGCTTCAGTGAAAGCTCTTAGCTGTGTGTTACGAAGCAACTTGTCTGCTAGAAGGGACATGGTTAGAGTTAGGGGCTACCAGGTTGGTACATACAACTTGTCCGCTAGAAGGGCCATGGTTAGGGTCAGGGGCTACCAGGTTGGTACATACAACTTGGGCTTTGCTGATACCATAAAAACCGTTATAAGTCTTACTTTGTCTTGTGTATTCGTACAGCGTCGAAAAGGTATTGAGTTGGCCAGTTTTGGTGATTTAGGTCTAAAATATATAAAATTTCTCATCAAGTTAAAGTTAGGTTTTCATAACTCTGGCTTGTTGAGGTTTGGTTTTGTTTTGTTTGTACAAGAGTAGGTCCTTTTTTAAATCACTGGTTGTTTCTGCATTCTGATTGGTTCCCAACAGCATTAGTTACAGAATTAGTCGCACTTTTTGAACAAACAATAGCAGAACAGAAAAAGGTTAAATAGAAAACATCTTTTGCTTGTAAAAAAACGATTTGAAAATTGATATAATTAATTGGTAATTGAACTTTGTATTGTGCGAATTTTGTCTGAAATCAAACTTGTGACTTCAATTTATCTGAAATCATATTTGTGACTTCAATTCAAACTCGCGCTCCACGCTCGTTCGTTTTTGAAATCCCACGTATGAATTCAGACCAAATTACACGACATGAAGTTCAATTACCATTATTATTCAGTATTGTGCTTATTATGGTTTGTAGTCTATATTCTAAACCTCGTGTTTTATAGATCCTGGCCCTGTTACTGAAAAGGAAGAAGCACCTGTTGAACACCCACATTCTTCACCTTACCTTTGCCCTGGTTGGAACAGAGGACAGCAACAGAGAGTCGTCAGTAATCCCAAACAAGATTGCATTCAGAGATTTGTTGTGCGACCTTGAGGTTTGTGATACAATAAAACCCCGCATGAAACCCAAGGGCAGCCTAAGTTAGTTCTTATATATTTGTGACATCTTTTAGGAATTGAGAAGTGTTAAGCTCTTAGTCCAAACAAAAAAATATGAGTGTGGTTCCCGCAACATACCGCTAAAAAAGCTAGGTCGACTGGTATAAGTGGTGTGGTTTTATCGTACATGTTTAGGTTATGGTGTCCTATAATCCTATATTTTTGACATGGTGCTCTTTACTTCTTGAAAACTTCTGGAATTTAAAATTTTCTTCCAGGGCCCTGGAAAACTCCTGGAAAAACAGATAATTTCCCTGCACTTCTGGAAAACTCTTGGAACTTTGTGGAAAATTTTTTAACAGTTTTATAATCAAACCAAAACCTGCAGAAGCATCTGACTCATGATTGTACTCGATTTCAGAAATTTTTTTTTTTCTGGAGATTTTGGTCATTTTTGTCCCGGTTCTTTTTGACCGGAAAACTGAAGAAATTACTTGGTATTGTTTTGTTTTTGGCGAAAGAGAATTTGGGGTTGGGCTCTGGAAAAATAAATTTTCTACCCTGGAGAACTCTTGGAAAATTCCTTGAATTTTGTTATCATCAGTCAGTGAGCACCATGTTTTGAGCTCCTAAAGCGCTTGACACCGGGTAATTGTTAAAGTAGAAGTTACCCTCTAAAAGGGATTGGTCAGACCATTCACACTTTTAGTTAACATACAGCCTTTCTGGAGAGAACATATAAGATTCTCCGCCGCTTAGTTTATTTCTTACTTAATGCTGTCAGCACAAAACTCAAAATCAATTTGACTAATCCGAATCTAAAATGTCGATGTAGAAGCTGTTAAGAAAGGTCTTATTTGCAAAACACCACCAGCATTCATCACCCAACTTCTACCCTTGTGCTACCTGTTTATTTCTTACAATAGGAAACCCCATTAGCGAACATTTCACATTTTAGGATGAAAACTTGACCACACACACGCCTGGTTTGTCGTTTTTGAAAAAAATTAAATATCAAATTTGGAACTGTGAGGTGTGAAAAGGACCCAGACTTCTATACCGGAACTTTTTGTTTAAGAAAATTGTTTTTGTTGATTAAGTGAAGAGCTAAGGTCTACAGTTTGAAGATGAACCTCTTTTTTTTTCTTTTTGCGAGTGCTATTACATCCTATACGTTTACAAGTTTGCCTCGGTTAAGATACCCATGTCTCAGTTAAGATACCAATTTTGGTACCCCAAGCTATCACTTCATTTCGCCAAGTCAACATAGATGCAATTTGTTAGCAAAGCAATCTTTGATGAATTCTATATTCAAGGTTTGGAGGGAAGCCCCGGCCGATCTGCAGAAATCCCTGTACTTCCATTTTCTTGAGCTGCTTGGCCCTGGAAGGTAAGATGTAATTTAATATGTACAAACGCAATATGATTAAGCTACGGTCAGGATCATAAGCCCAGTCGTAGTCATAACTATAAGACCTGTATTTTTTACGTGGTCAGAGTTGTAGCTCCACTTGTAATTGTACTCATAGCTACGCTTTGAACCACTAGAATAAAGTGGAGGTTGAAACTAATCTGTTATAAACAGGATTCCTGCAGGGTCTTAAAAAGTCTTAAAAAGTTAGTGATAGGAATTTTAGGGTTTTAAGTTTTACAAATTTAGGTGTTAAAATGCCTTGAAAAGGTGTTGAATTTGCTGAGTTGTTAGCTGCAGGAACCCTGAAAAACATCATTTTTTAAGCAAGTAAATATTTGATAAAACATGTAATTACTATGATCTTTCTGTTTTCTTGCATGAAAGCTGTAGCTGCAGCTGAAAGTTCGGAATTGTAAACGAACTTAGTTCTATAAACTGTATTCAGTTTTTACTTGTTACTAACGGAATTGAAATTTCATTCTATACACCAGAGTTTGTTACGGTTTAAGTGTTGTGTTTCAGTTTGCTCCGCTCTTAGTTTTGTTTTTTATTCTGCAAATCTTAATTTCTACCAACCTACCTGGCTGCAAGCTAGTTAGATTTCCATTAACCATATCCTATTCACCTCATTTCATCAAGTGAAATGCACAAGAATGCTGAACTGATGCAAAGACTGGGACTTGTGCCCAAACTCCTTTTTGTACTACACGATGACATGGTAAGCGAGGCCACAGCACAGAAGATCGCAAGTGTTTTGTCAGCTTTGCTGAGCAACCCTGATGAAACAGGAAACTTGCTCAGGTGAGACTTTGATGTAAAAGGAGAACATTTTATCCATTTGTGCTTTTGTTTGGGGGTTTACCTCGGTGTACGAACCTCGCGACTGACGTCATGCATACTTACACTTATTTTACTCTAAAAAATTTACTTCAATTGTGGGAGGAGAATTGGCGTCGTTCACGTGCTCGACGTCTGATTAACGTCAGGTATATTGACCTAAAATGTTTAATTTAACTCCCATAACTCAAGCATATTTTCCAATTTATGACTAGAAGAGTGCATTGTATCAGTATTGTGGGGAAGATTTATCGCCTTCACCACTGGTGAACCCAGTCTGACCTGAGTCAGACTGGGTGACGTCAGTCGTTGGTTTTTACACCAAGGTAGAGCTAATTTGAATTAACAGCTGATGTAATACTAAATCGGTTCTCTTGTGAACCTAGTTACTTAAATGCACGATTTGATAACCGATTTACAGTTTAGCTCAATAACGTATTGCACATACTAGCAAAAACAAGTTGCCAAATGTCGCGTCTGGACAGTTTTATTATAGGGCATTGTGTCTGTCCGGAGAATGTTCACATCGATTTATTAACTTTCGAGAGAACGTACTATTTAATGCAGATTTGGCCAATTTGTGGCATCGACACTACCAGCCCACCCAATTAATGAGAACGCGATCAAGCAAGAACTGTCAGCCACTGTCAATGCTGGCACTGAAGAACTTGACCCCGAGTGTGTTCCAGATGATGTTTGTTCGCGAAGCAGAATCAACCTGAGAAACCTTCTGTTGTACGTGATTCAGTGTTTGCTATACAATGATGACGGAAAGGTGGATCAGAGGTATTTGTACAACAGCTCATAAAGCTACTGCGTTATGATTTGTTGAAAACAGGGGTAAAAGAGATCTAATACCGTACGTGTTGCAGCAGCTTTAGTTGTCAATGGTAGACAGCTCACACAAGAATGAAGCCCTTACAGTAAACGAAGCCAATTTGGCAACACATGTTTTAAGAAATCTTAAAAGTTATACCTTGGGTTAGCTGCAAATTGATTTGCTTTTTATGAATGCATGGAATTGATCTGAACTTTGCGATTCATCTCCTCCATGTGAACTGCGTACTGTATTTCTCTTTTATCAGCCTCTGAGTTCAACAATATCAAGCTGTAAAAAATCTTACTTATTACAGCATTCCATGGTGTGTACTCTTTTGTCTCATTTGTTGTAAACATTTTAGGAATTAACTTAGCTAGTGCTTCGTGAATCTTCCGAAAGAAATAAGGTATGTAAGAGTTCTTCTTCCGAAGAAATAAGGTATGTAAGAGTACATATCACGGAAAACTAATCATAAATTTGGTAAGAATGATTTGCAACACTCAAAAGATTTTGTTCCCAGGACAGTATAAGAGAAAATTAATAAAGGATTAAAGCAAGTTCTGATTCTGGTTCAAATGAATCTTTACAGGAGTGGCTAGTGGTATCGCTGCCCTAGAGATAAATTGTTTTTCTTGCCCTTCAGTTTTCATAAAGTATGTCTTAATTAGTATATAATTTCTTTAATTTATGATTTAGTAGTTGTTGTAATACAGACTGTGGGACAGCGCCTTTAGTAACTGACATCCCTTTTGTATTGTTTAACCTTTCATGATTGCATGTACTGAAATGCTGCTTACCTCATTTAGCTTTGCAGATGCTTTGCAAGAGACTCTTGGCTTTGACTGGCTCCTGCTATTTATTCAAGCTCACCTCCACAAGAGCACTGTAGTGCGAGCCACCCGGATCCTTGTGACGATGTTGAGTAGCCCACCCGCATTAATGAGATTCAAGGAAGGTGTAGGAAATGGAGGATGGCTTTGTGGGACGGAGATGATACTCAACAAGCCCACATTTAAGGCCGCAGGTAAGGAACACATATTTATCCGAGTCCATTTCTGCGATGAAGATGATGATGATGATGTTGGTGATAATGATGTTGATGTTGATGATGACGATGATGATGATGACGACAGTGATGATGACGACGATGATGGTGACGACGACGAAGACAACGATGATGATGGTGATGATGATGTTGATGATGACGATAAAGATGATGATGATGGTGATTTCGGTGATGGTGTTGATGGTGTTGATGACGGTTATGGTGATGATGATGGCGATGATGGTGATGGTGATGATGACGATAAAGATGATGATGATGGTTATGGTGATGATGATGATGGTTATGGTGATGATGATGGCGATGATGAAGATAATGATGGTGATGATGATGATAAAGAGGATGGTGATGGTGATTTCGGTGATCGTGTTGATGATGGTTATGGTGATGATGATGATGATGATGAAGATGATGGTGATGATGACGATGATGGTGATGATGATGATGGTTATGGTAATGATGATGGTATTGGTGATGATGATGATGAAGATGATGATGATGATGATGAAGGTGGTGGTGGTGGTGGTGGTTGTGGTGATGATGGTGGTGGTGACTATTTAGATTAGCTACTCAGCTTGTTAAAAAGTCACAGTTTTTAACGCACTTTTTCCCTTTCATTACAGGATTCAAAGTGTCAACTATGTCTGAAGGGCAGACCACTCATTATGAGGTGAACAAGGAGATCTGTAACATTCCTGGGTTCCTTCTACTCAACTCTTTAATACCCAAGCACATCGAGGTGGCAGAAATATACCACCTAGTAATTGCCTTGTTGCTTGGCCATCCCGTTTCTGGTAAGACTTGCCTTCACATTTCCTTTTATTTTTCTTTCCATGTCTGTTCACCTCGTAATAAAAATTAGTATGAGCTTTGTGCAGTGCAGATGGTAATGTTAAAATTAGATTATTGAGTCACGCGGAGCAAATTATTTAAAAAATGAAATAATGCTTGCATCGACTTGCGTCTTCGTTTGAGAGATTCAGAACAAGGGATGCTGTTGGATAAAAGAAGCTAAATCCTTTCCCGAGCCAAGTGGCTCATAAGGCCGGCGCTTATCTCCAGTTTCTGTAGTGTTAAGCGGATGAGAGTCTTTGACTCCCCATGGACAAGACACTAATCCACCGCAGGTTAGTCCCCAGCAAAAGATGGTACATGTACTCATTTATACAACTGAGTCGACTGGAACAAGTCGAATAAGGTGCCTTGCTCAAGGACACAACACAGTGTTACGAGTCAGACACGCTAACCACTCGACCACTGCGCCGCCGACCTACTGGATAAAGTTGCAATAAAAATAAACCTACCCTTTGGAATAACTCTAACCATCTGAAGACAAATATTCAGTGATGTATTGTCAGAACGTGTCAACCATTGATAATCCAATAGGGTCTTTCGTTATGAGACTAGAGGTTGCCTGCCGTTTGGCTAAGGGTTAGATTATGAAAACATTTGGGACTAAAACGATTACAAATGTACTGTATCTCTTTCAGATGTCTATGATGGCGCGCAGTTTGATTGGGACAATTTGTTCTCCGTCTTCTGGGCATCCAAACCAGGGGGTGCAAGACTCACCCCACCGAGTCCCCAGGACCCCGGATGTAACAGCATTTACTGCACTGACGCGGCACAGGTGCTGCTAAAAATGACTCAGGTTATGGTGAACGAGGTGAGACTATCATACAGTGTAAGCGTGCGGCCCAGAAGCTTTTAACTCTTCCCAATAATCTTAAGAATTGTAAACAGGAAAAAGTTTTTTCATCAAACGTCAAAAACAATCGTCGAAGAAAACTGTTGATCTTCTCACGTAATTTCTTGACCATGTTTATGCTAACTAACTAACTGACTGACTAACTAACTGACTGACTGACTAACTAACTGACTGACTGACTGACTAACTAACTGACTAACTAGGGCGGCTTCAGCCGAGCTGCACGCCTTGAAATGATCACGGTTTGTCATATAGGCGGTAAGCGCGGCAGTGTTGGCTGCCCTGACATCTCTCTTGAGGATGTCCGCAAATGTTGTTGGCGAGTCTTCCTGGACGACGCTTGCCGTGAGCTGGCTGCCATTAGACAAGGTGGTGCGCAGGGAGCTCCTCGGGGCCTACAAGCCCGAGTCTCCTCCAAGGAGCTTTGTCTGTCTCCATAGAGGTCACTATTGGCGATGTAGTCGCTCCAGTTGACATTTAGCACGACCCGTAACAAGCGGGTGTAGGAACCGTCAAGCGATAAACTTGCAAAAGCCCAAAATTTTATACCCTGTTTATGATGAGAAAGTCCAAAAAGTAGACATAAAGGCGGCACGTCCCCCTATAGCTTATACATGGGATACACCCCCCCCCCTAACTGAAAACCATTTTTATGCTGGAGAGCTGAACTCCGTTTGACAAGTGCTCCATTCAAGGCAATGCGCTTGCTTGCAGCTACGTTGCTCTCAACTGCATCCCTTTTACTTTATTTCAGTCGTGTGAAGAAGTGGAAGAAGGCTCGTGGTTGAAGAGATACCCTGAAACAGCTATTGAATTTCTCACATACCTTTATCGCAATGTCGGGGAATTCAGTGCTGTTTGTACCAGCCAAGATTTCCTAGAGAACCTGGTGGGGATCTTGTTTCCGAAGAGGCGTGGCTGCTCAGTCCCCCAAAAAGACGTATGTGAATTGCCTTATGTTCAGTCAGCTGTAGCAGCAACAGTGGCAGGATTGGTAGCATCAGAAACGTTAGGAGTAGAGCTAGTGAGTAGGGTTATAGGCGTAGGACAGAGTGGTGTATTTACTATTGTGGCAGTTGGAAAATTAACACAAGCAGGGTTCGCACGGGTCATGAAAAACCTGGAAAGTTCTGTCATTTTACTAATTCGTTTTCCAGGCCAAGAAAGTCATGGACTTTTGATTTGGGTCTTGGAAGGTCATGGAAAATGAAAATAACCGTATAAAACATGGGTTAGTTAACTTAAATGAGTGAGACGAAACAAACTCCTGTCAGGTTCACATTCCAGTGATATTAGACGTATAGGTAAATACATATTTTCTCGTAAATATTTTTATATGCTAGGAAGGTTTCGTATCGAGAAAAGAAAGAGATGGTCAAGTTAGGTCATGGAGAAAGTCATGGAGTTTCACAAGGTCGAAAGAGTATGAACCCTGATAAGAGTCTATAAGAATTAAGAACTCAGTTTGCTGAGCTTGACAAATTTTGCTGGGAAAAAACTGGGGGCACGCCCCTGGCTCCTCTCCTGCTACGGTCCTGGTATGTCACCATAAGAACAGACGAAAGAGCTGCTTTGTTTGTCACCATAATCACAGACGACAGCGTGCTGCTTTGTGAGTCATCACGATAACAGACGAGAGAGTTACTTTGTGTGTCACCATAATAACAGACGAAAGAGCTGCTTTGTGTGTCACCACAATAACAGACGACAAAGCTGCTTTGTGTGTCACCACAAAAAAAGATGACAGAGCTACTTTGTGTGTATTCACAATAATAGACAATAGAGCTGATTTGAGTGTCACCAAATATAGACGACAGAGCAGCTTTGCGAGTTAATAATAATAATAATAATAATAATAATAATAATAACTTTAATAAACGCTCCCGAGGGTTTTTCAGGCTTATTTACA
>JAOBYE010713869.1:0-10956 GCA_025403585.1 Parazoanthus swiftii
AGTCGAGGCTAACCCTGCAGAAATGAGTCTGTGGTCGTTGTAGTCAGCGGTAACTGGGAATTCGAAACTGGTCTATTCCTTTACAACCATTACAATTTGATAAACTGAGGTTACTGATAAAACGTTATATTGGTATCGTATCTAAAATATATAAATCTAAAATATGTACAAAATTATTTTAAAAAACTTGAGAGAATTACGAATTAAGAAAGTTCTTAAATCGATTAGTTTTGAAAGCTGGTTCAAAACGACGCTGCAGTCTCCTTAGGCTATAGTGAAAGGTGTTTTCTGCTGATATTAAAGTGGTGGTGCAGTTTGTTCTCCCTGTCCGTAGGTATGACATTTTGTTGAATAGTTTGTCGGTGAGTAAGTTGACGGCGATCAGACAGGGGGATTAAACCGGCCTCATCCAAAGCTTCCTTGTATGAAAGGGAAGGAAAAGTGATGGGAAAGTGATTTTATTTTGGATAAGGACTCGAATAGACGGTTAGATATTTGGCGGTCGCTGTAGCCGGGGCGTGTCGGATGGTAAATAGTTCCAACAACAATAGATGATATTCCTTTTGGAAGCATTGGTGGGCAGAAAATTTATCCCGTAGAACTTCAAAGAGTTCGTCCATAATATCAGATAAAGCCTCAAATCGTTTAGAATCACGACTATAAATGCAAACACCGCCATGATCGATAACGTTCCTGTCCCGATGGATGATACTTTATATAACCTAAGACTGACAGAGTATGATCGTCGATGTGATCTTTAAGCCACGTTTTATTAATGCGGGCAAAGTCCAAATTTGCATTGCTAATCGTCACTCGAACTTCATCGATCTTTGGCGAAAGAGGTTGAACATTTAAAACCAAGAACGCCGAGTAGGCAGAGGTTTCTTAGGACGGACAGTTGTACACTCAGTTATAAGCAACGTGCCCAGAGATCGGTGTTACGGAGTTACAGTTCGTTCGATGCATTTTATATTATGGCGCTTGTAACTGTCTCGTTCTTCAACTTGTTTGCCAGATCTGCATCCCCGGTAAAACGGCCAACGTTTCCCGTCAAATAAACCTTTAGCAAAACAAGTTAAAGCCTGAACCATATTTGCTGGTCGGTAGCCAGTATGTCCGATAACAACGTAAGGTAATTACTCAGCTCTAAAAACTACGTGCTGCCGTCAGAAGGCGCACAGAATCAGTTAGTGAAAGCTTGATTTCTTTTTCAACATGTTTTATTGCAGCTGAGCGGGATTGCTATCGCTAAAATTTTAATTGCATGATTTAGGTGCGAAATATTTTCGTCGCGCAAAGGTGTATCTGAGTTAGTACTGAAAACTAACTATCGGTACATTTTGATAGAAGGATTCAAATGCTTAAATACAACTGCCAAACCAAGGCAAAAGGTCGAACATAGCTGTTTAGTACAACACCCTCAGGACCTCTGGTCAATAAGGAAACTTGTTGCGTAATTTAACAGTTCAAGTTTTACTTCAACAACAAATAGCAGTCTACTTTTTTTAATAAGACTTTGCACAAAAACTATTGTTGCAATTCCCCCGATGTTTTATTGGTATACATTTGTGCAAACAAATGATTGTTCTGGCTTCTAATTTCCTATAAACCTAAATATTATGTTCAAGCATGAAACAACAGAAAATAAATTTAATAAAATTGAACGTCATTCAACATATATAAGTGAGCTTGTATTGAATATACCAGTTCCGTAAGATTCCTCAACTTCTAAAATAACTTGTTACCACATGAGATTATCTTCACGTACAGAAAGGGAACAATAATTTTGTAGGATTGTTAACTTTTAAGTTACTCGTGCACCTGGTATGTATTTAACACTACAAACAAAACGGCTTCAGAAAACTATTGTCAATATTCCTGAAAGATTACAAAGCAACACGAACTGTGCCAAGTTGTCTAAATAACAAAACTCACTCGTAATTCATTTTCTTTGCCATTCATCTTTCCCTAAAGAAATCAACGGAAGGAAACAAGAGTCGAAATATTTTTTTGATATTTCGCGAGTATGTAAATTAGACATTATTCACAAAGGTTAAAACTACAGTTGGAAGTGTTGTGTCCTGAGAACTTCAAATTACAAACGGAGTAATGAATTCGACTGAGTTTGATACACACCAACAATATCTGTATCTGTTCGTAGTTATAAACTCCGTTTCAGCAATTGTGTCGATAATTGGCAATTCTCTTGTCCTGGTTACAATATGGAGAACACCTCGACTACACTCTCCCTCGAACGTTCTCCTGGCAGGACTGGCTCTATCTGACCTGGGAGTTGGTTTAATAACTCAGCCAACATGGATTATAAAAGAAATGACAAGTAACAAGGCTCACGAGGTTGCTTCACTTATCTACGCGTTGTCGGCCGATTTGTTCGTCGAGGTATCTCTTGTTACACTGACGGCCATAAGTGTTGATCGTTACATCGCGTTGAGACTTCATCTCCGCTATCGAGAACTTGTCACAGTTAAGAGGGTTTTAATAGTTCTCGTAACCGTATGGGTGGTGGATTTGCTATTATTTGTTTGGGGACGTTTTCATTTCTCTTCAGCCTTTATATTACAACTGGCGGTTTTCGTGTTGTGTGTTTTGCTCTCGATTTGTTGCTATTTCCGAATCTTCCAAATCATTTGTCGTCACCAGGCTCAAATACAAGCTCAGGTCGTTACACCTCACAACGCACGGCCAACTTTGACACAAAAACTCAGTGTTCAGTATGTTATTAGACAAAATGTTTTTGATAGAAAGTAGGGAAGGACTATCTTAAATGGTAAGGCTCACAAAGGCCGTTCCACGCAAAAAGCTTTTTTGCTCCCCCTTGCCATGTTAGATGACCGGGTCCCTAAAATTGCTTTCATCCGACATGCTAATTACAATTTTTGTATAATACCATAACGAAATCTTTTAAAATACTATTTGATAGAGATCTGTTTCTGATACTCGCAAACCCTGCACTATGTACTCTTGACTTGTAACGGAAATGAACTATTTGAAACGCAGAACTTGATTACAGGCATCTCATTTGGAGGTTTTCGAAAAACATCAAACATATCTAAGCGCAGTATAAATAATCTTTTTATGGCGCCTCTTTGAACTTCTATTAGCCATGGGTGCATTTTGGTAACTCAGCTTTGCAACTCAACTTCCTAAAAACGTAAAATTCAGTTTGAGAGAATTTGGTGCCGATGATCAATTTCATAATTCGTATTCTCACAACCAATCAACATATCAGTTTTATGTCAATACGATGAGGACAAGATCGATGATAGTACACTTTGTGGGGAGGGATGGATTAAAACGTCTCTGACCACTGTTGACAACTAATGTTATTGCTACAAAAACGTGCGTAGTTACTTAAACCTTCGACCCCAGTAAGTGGTCATTTCCCCTACAGAATACGGCGACATTAAAAGTTCGATTTAAGTAAAGTATTATTGTGATAAAAACCAGTAAAGTTGAAACGAAAGTTTTAGCTGAGAAATGCGTTTTACTGTTTCGAACAAAGGTTCTTCTTAATTTGTTTTTAAAATTTGGGAAGAAAAGTTTTAGTCTTATTAAATTCAGTTGGTGCAAAAATCACGTACGGAGCCCTAAAAGACTTGCGTTTGCACTGGGGATATAACAAACGATCTTTTTGCAGTAGTGTTGAGGCTGAAAAACGGTCAAAATTTATTAACTTGCCAATAGCACACCGCTGATTGAGGCTAAAAGGAAGGAACGAATATTTCAATAAATTCTAAAACACAACAATAAATCGTGAGAGCAGTGCAATTTTACATGACTTTGCCAAAAAAATATATTTCATGCTATACAGGACCGTTGTTCAGGTGTAAACCAGGCCAAGTCTTAAAATTGCAACAAATTTGGGTACACCATATGGTTACTGCCGTTAAACGCATAGAAGCGGATAATTGAACATCCACAAAAGACAAAGAAAAGTTAAGAAAACTTGAGGGTAATATCATTTAGGCCAAGCCAACGCTATGGTTTTGTCAGGGTTTTCAGTAGAGATTTTCAAGAGGGGTCCCAGGGACCCTTTCATTTTTAGGGGTCCCAAACAAATTTAAGGGGGTTCCACCAGTCTCCTTGTTGTGATCGTATTTCCGTCACTTTTGCTCAAACTTTATATCAGTCTTTTGACGTCCGAAATGAAAAACGCACCAGTTGAACTTATATTTATCTTTCTTTTGCATAAAAGAGAAGATTACCTGCTCTGCTCAACAATCTTTCTGTTATCAAAAGTTTATTTTACACTGTAATGTCCTATCGATCCCCGCGATCTTCTGCGTCCTATAGCGACGCATTTCATTTTACTTTTTGCGTCTCAAATTATTTTTTTTGCGTAAAATACGCAATATCTTGCGTTAATGAAAACCCGTTTTTGTATTAAAAAAACACCTAAGCATTCTTTTCGGCGCTTGCGATTCAGGGTCGACCGCGAGATTGCTCTCGCTTTTTCCCAAATCAAATGCAAATTGGTCAATTTCTAGCCAGCTGGTTAAAGTGAGAATCACTTTCAGTTTATCTTCTATCCATATCTACGACATGTACCGAGATGAAGTTGTATGCGACAAACAGAATGTAGCTCACTTCCAAGACCATAGAGCGCAGTTTTTTAGCAGAAAAAGAAATACACTACACAACGATAATCTTTGTAACGGTACTTTTCTTTCATAATCCGATCAGTTTTGGCGAGGAATGGGGGAAACTACCCACCTGCTGCGGCCTTGATTTTTTTGCTCTTTCATCTTACTCATTATACCTTAAATTTACTGTCAACAACGGTCACTGGGTTTACCAAACTCAGCGATTTCAGTAAAAAAATTGCTTTTTTAATTGTATGATTAAATTACTTTGGTCCAAGAAAAATCTACGTTCACCAGCTGATAAGTTTTCTTAAAAACAGTTTTGTAAAACCTACCAATGAAAAAATAGATACAGTCAATAGGTACGCCGCGGTCCGTCCCCGCGTACAGGACTTAAATATATTTTTTTCTCAGGGTTAATGTTGAATAACTCTTTACAAATACTTAACATCTTGGACTGTGACGTCATCTGCACACCTCCTCGCTGGGTAAGTACCCACGTATGCTGCATTATTTCTACAGGCGTTTAAATGTTGCGGCAGAACAGCGTTCTGGCTACACAGTGCGAGCGTCTGCAGTGGTATGACAATGAGAGTGACACTGATAAGTGTCAGTGATGTTGATACCAATGTCACACTGATGGTAACGGACAGCGTTGTGACAGTGGTGCACCAACAGCGATGTGATAGCGATAGCAGTGTCAGCGATGCGCGCGCAGTAAAACAACGAAAGCCACACAGAACTGTCGCATGCAATTGGTGCACCACTGGTGTCAACATCGCTGTCACAGCGATGCCAGTTACCATCCCCGTTACAATGCTGTCAGCTTTTATCGCTGTTACAATATCACTGCTGTCACAGTGCTGTCAGTTGTCAGTGCTGTCGAAGAGCTGTCAGCTGCAACTGCTATAGAAGTGCTTTCAGTTGCCGCTGCTGTCGCAGTGCTGTAACCTCAATCCTCGTTATGGTTGCTCGTTTGACGCAGGTGTGCAACCAGTGTCAAATTATTCAGCAAGTAAAGAATGGATCGTTGACAGTAACCGTTTGAGATTCGTTCGGTATTATCATAGCTTTTGCAACTTGATCAGTTAAACAAATGAGAACTCCACATCTTCTATTATAGTGATCAACCCTTGGCTCTCCACCGCCAAAATGTTTTCACACTGCATGATACCTCACTGTAGAGGCACACTGAGACAAAGTATGTACAGAATAGGTAAGACTGACTAATCACCTGGTTCATCAATCTTCTTTATCTTTATTCTTAGTTGCTGTTTCTTCTTTCTTGCCACGACGTAACCATTTGAACGCTTCCCTTAACGACAACAATACCGGTAAACTGATTGGCAGGAAGAGGGGAATGTAGATTGCAAACCTGAAAGGAGCAGTACTTCATTTGGTTAACATCAACTTGTAATCATACGGTAGCAAATTTCTACATTCGCAATGGTCAAGAAAGTGCAGTTAGTAACAAATCGCAGTGCAAATATATGAAATCATTGCAAAAATTTTAAATCGCGCGGCATAAAATTGAAAACAATCACTGACTGGTTAATTTTACTTTCCCCATTGTTTCCTGACTAATCATGCTGCTATAAAGTGAAAAAGTCCCGGCGTTTTCAAAATGGCAGGTGTAAATAGTAAACCACTCGAAAGATTTGGCAGATCATTTTATAAAACTCTGTATGATTAACAACTAATCAGGCCATTAACGATAAAACACAATAGAATTTGCTGTAACCTGTCGAGAGACTTTTTAAAGTCGTGTTTATGTGTCTTGTAAAGGCTGTTTAATTTTGAATGAAATTTTGGGATAAATCTCACTCATGAATTTTTCCAAGACCACAAATCGAATTCGCTTTGCTAGTTCAATTTTGTTAATCTCTGAAAAATTTACTCGGCGTGCGATTTATCCGAAATCCCATTCAAAAGTATCTGAATACGAATGTTACAAAACTAGTGAAAACACAGAAACACCACGTAAAAACGTTGCTACTGTTAAGCGAGGACAGTAAACATATTGGGGGACTGGGGAAGAAAAAGGTGAGGGCGCGCAGGGAGTCGCCCTTCCCATAACTCCCCGCGCGCCATCTTCTCGCAGCCTCGGCGGAGGAGAGAGACAGGTTATAGTAAATTGTGTTGTGTTTCATCGTGATAGGCCTGGTCCCAAGAGCGATAAAAAGGATAACGTCAACAATACAATTGATACAACAACTAAAGTCTGAAGCAATTTTTATCACTAACACCGCTTAACTTATTTGTCGTAAAAAGACTCTTTATTTTTGTTAAATTTACCACATATTTCACTCTATGAAAGAAAAATCCAAAACATTGGAACAAAAAAACATCATCTTGCCCAAATCTAATCATTGTCGTAGAAGCGAATCGGCGCTTATTATATTGTTACGTCGGTCATTTTCTCAAATCCTGCGTATGGGTGGGATGGCAAAAGTTCAGCTGGAAAGGCAAGTAGAATTGGGAAAGGGAACAAAACGAAAATGCGAATGAAAAGGAGAAAGGAGAAAACAGGAAAAAAGGATAAGCTTCTGCACCTAATAATGCCGCTCCCTACTTAAAGAACAGCGATCACAGAACACAATGCTTTGCTTTCTATTTTGGTTACCTTAGTGCACGACTTTTCTTTGGCTTACTTATGAATTATATAACATAATCTGGTGGAAACTAAATGATAAATGGATGGAAATCTCTTTTCGAAAGCAACTGGGAATATGTTGTTTCACAATTCATGATCCACAAAAACACCCTAAAGTGTAGCTATTTTCGAGTATTCATCTTCATGCTAACTTATCACAACTTTTCACCACAATCAATTTTCAATCTGTTACAAACACAAAAAAACTGCCGCGTAGCAAACGTCATAAAATACTGTGGCGTGCCAGGGACCGTGTTACCTGGAGTTTTAAGATAACTTTCTTGACTTTGCTTTTAAAGCAAAACAGGGGCTTGCATACTTGGTTTACTCTTTTAGTTTAGACTGAAAATGAGCTGTTCCCCCAAACTCGACGCATAGCGACAGACATTCTTCTTTACGTCGAGAAACATCGCAAAATACTTCATATAGGGAAAGAAGCTCTCCAAACGAGCAAAATCATTTGCAGTACGTACTTTTGATCGTCTGGAAAGTACAGCAGGGCCAACACAGATGGGTCAAAAAACGCATTCTCTGAAAAGGGAAAAACGAAGTAAGTTAGAATACGAACAACTCTTCCAGCTTACCTGGTTTTGCTCCGAACCAGATGACCTCGATTTGACAACTCTGCCGTCAATTGCCAATCAGAGCGCACGGAGACGTTTTGATGGGCGGTCCATGCAATACAATGAATTTTTTTTTTATCTGGGCCTCAAACTCTCACCAAAATAAACTGTAAACTTATAGTTGATTTAATTTGTCTAACAAAGTTAAAAGTTTTCGCAGCATACTTTACGTTTTTCACGGGCTTGCTGAACAGTTAGAGCCTGGGACGAGGACCGACTAATTTTGATGAACAATGCATTGCGCGCGCAAATCGAGATCATCTGGAAGTGCTGAAATCAAAATTACCACAAGGGACAAGAATCTGAGTACCTGAAGAAATGATTGCGGTCTTTGCTTGAAGAAAAGCTGCTGTCAAGTTGCCCTCGCGTAGCGAATTATGGCTCTGTGGAGACAATAAGAAAACTGCAGTTACAACTAAAAGGCGGTGTTTACTTGACACCGGATCGAGTTTCATTCCGGTACGACTTCATCCTCGTTCCATACTGAGTCTCTAAATTCGTTTACTTCATATTTCATACGAAAAAAAGGTCTTTACCGATGACTAGTCTCGCGCAGCTTAAGTAGCTGTACAACCGACCTCTCAAAGAACAACGTATACACCGACTCACATCTTTGGACACTGATAGAGAGAGTCTGGCGAGTTGCGTTGGTGCTGCCTAAAGTACATTATCGTCATTTCTTCAGTATTATTTTTAAGAAGTACCCAAAGTCCCTCTTCGCCAAGCGTACGGTTTATACTCTCGCGAAAATGGTGAAAAATGGCTAACCCCCAAGATATAACCCCTTTTAATATGATAATATGGTCCTGATTTCTGAAAAGTGGTCTATGTCAGAAATACAAACAATCTTGCGTGCAAATTGTGGAGTTGCAGTGGTTTTATAATCGAAATGTATCCGACAAAAACCACAAATAAACACGACCGCCATTACAAGTAAAACTGTAGAAATAGATGTAGATCTATGCATGTAGAGGTCAATGTCGATGTCAATATAAACCGTAAAATCTTGAAATGAAGCCCATGGGCTTGTTCTCTTTTTAGGACTTTTGCATGGAGAGGTTTCATTTCCGGACAGATTCCTTTTCAAGACGGGCTTCAGTTCCAAATAGGCTTCTTTTCAAGACGGGCTTCATTTCCAGATAGGCTTCTTTTCAAGACGGGCTTCATTTCCAGATGAACGTCTTTTCAAGACGGGCTTCATTTCCGGATAGGCTTCTTTTCAAGACGGGCTTCAGTTCCAGATAGGCTTCTTTTCAAGACGGGCTTCATCTTCAGATAGGCTTCTCTTCAAGACGGGCTTCATTTCCAGATAGGATTTTTTTCAAGATGGGCTTCTTTTCAAGACGGGCTTCAGTTCCAAATAGGCTTCTTTTCAAGACGGGCTTCATTTCCAGATAGGCTTCTTTTCAAGACGGGCTTCATTTCCAGATGAACTTCTTTTCAAGACGGGCTTCATTTCCAGATAGGCTTCTTTTTAAGACGGGCTTCAGTTCCAGATAGGCTTCTTTTCAAGACGGGCTTGATCTTCAGATAGGCTTCTTTTTTAAGACGGGCTTCATTTCCAGATATGATTTTTTTCAAGACGGGCTTCTTTTCGAGTGTACTTTTCAAACTCAAGAAGACGGCTTTTTATCGAACTAATGCTTCAGATATTGAAACAGGTGCTTGGTGGAGGAATTGAACAATTCTTTGCAGATTCTACATCATTGCTAACGACGCTTACAAGACGAAGAAAACAGATCAGGCGATCACGACACCATATTCGAAAAACAGTGAAGCTATCATAGTCATCAAAGAAAACGTTAGACTACATCAAGGAGTATGATAAACTGACACTGAATCACCTTAAACTAAACTAAATGTTTTTTCAGTGTCTAGTTTTGTAACGTCTTTGACATCCTTTTACATTATAAAAGTACTACCTTGAAAAAGGCCCATGGCTTTCTTTTAAAGATGGGCAGTAGTCATCCTAAAATTAATTAATGCCGGCTCCGCAATGACGGCGATAAAAATAACAACAGTGTTTAAAAAATGTATTTATATTATACCTCGTGGACACCTTGCACAGCACGTTCCACCTCAAACCTGATCTCGTCGCCAATCACCATGTTGCTGATCTGAGCCAGAAGCTGGGCCAGCGAAGTGAGTGTGGTGGTGCACGTCGCAAGGTACTCCATCGCCTTCATCCGCAGCACAGAGTCTTGTTCCTGTAGGACGAAAGCAGAACACAAACAAAGAGGGATTTTCTTAAAAAAAATTATGTAAATGTTTAGCGTCGAATGACCGAGTTCAGTTAACTGGTCAGTCTCTGGTCAAAAGGAATTTTGGAAATAGCAATGAAATGCAAATGGTCCTTTATAACATTCAGTTATTCGTAATATGGTTAACCAAACACTTTACTCCTCAAGACAAGCAAACGAATTGTAATTCTAAGGACACTCATTCACGGAATCAATGTGACTGATGACAGCGTTGTCAACAGGAAAATCATTCATTTTATTCTTCTATAAAGTACAAATTGAACGGTCATCGTGTCAAGGGTCGAGAAGTTTCAAATTTGTAGCTTCTTCAAATTGAAATGACCAAAATGTCGGAAAAGACCGGTTTCAAGGCATCGCACTTACCCACTGCGTCACGGCCACACCTTTATCTACAACAATTCCTGACCCGGGTTTCTTGAAGAAGATAAAAGAGGTACGATTCATTGGTTATTAGCAGAAAAGGGCATTGCCTGATTCAACGCATTTTGAAAAGCTCATTCTTGCCGTAAAACCCCAAAAATAAAGCAAACGTCGAAGCATTGAACTTGTCCTAACACGGGGGTTGAAAACGGTTCGCACACTCCACCTTCTTAAACAGAAATACCTGGTCTTTACTGAGGTTTGTCCCAACATAGGGGTAGGGAGGGGGGTAGTTCATAGATCCCGCCACCTAAATCAGTAGATATCACCGGGTCCTTCCTGAGGATTTGTCCTAACATGGGGGTAGGGGGTGGTACACGCATTCCACCTTCTAAAACAGAAAATACCTGGTCTTTGCCGAGGTTTGTCCTAACATGGGGGTTAGGGCGGTGGGG
>JAOBYE010713880.1:0-10956 GCA_025403585.1 Parazoanthus swiftii
ATGATAATGATAATGATAATGATAATGATAATGATAATGATAATGTTAATAATAATAATAATAATAATAATAATAATAATAGTGGAAGTAGAAGTAGTAGTAGTAGTAGAAGTGATAATATTTAGTGTAATAATAATTAGGAATTCTATACCGCCTTTCTTTTCTGTCCCATTGAATGACAGCTAAGGAAACATCGCGCTTTCAAAATCTGATCGCTTGAATTAAGGTTGCGTTAAGATCCGGCAGAAACTCACCCCATTCTTGGAAGTAGCGAATTTATTCTTCGACCTGTCCGCGTCCACCACACTAATGCCCTCACACGGATTGGGACTGCAGTATTTTGCAGTGTCTCGTGAAGGTACACGCTCTACCGAACTATGCAGAGAATCGGAATCCATGACAACTTCCGGTTCAGCTCCCTCCTTAGTAACCAACGAGAAATGATTGGCTATCATACTGGATGGTCCCCTGGTTTCATCAATCTTCCCCATGGTAAGAGTAGAGCAAGTATTGGTGGATATGCCGGCTGGAACACTTGATACGACTGTATTCCGTCTGTCTCCTGACCGACCAGCTAGTTGAGAGTAACACAAAAACAACAGATGATGATCTCAACAAAAGCAAAACTGGAGAATTACAAGAGGTAAACTACATCACTCTTTAACAATCAAGATAGTATTTACATTAACGAACAAAACCGCAAATACTATTTCAGAGCTAATTACAATTCGATATTCTCCATGTCACAGTTACGATACGATAAATCAACCGTAACAAATTAACATGGACCAGTTTCTTGATTCTACTTCTATCGGTCTTAAAACAACTAACGTGTCTGCTTTTACTTTAAGACTACCAACAGTCATTATGCGATCACACACACAAGAAATAGAAGCATATTTCTTGGGCAAACAATTTTCTTATATCAGGAAATAGAAGAAGAACTCACTCACATGTTTGAAAACTCTGAGACACTCTAGGGGTTTCTTTTACCACTGGATGGGCCTCCTTGGACACACGAGAGACTTCTGTTGACTTTTGAAGGGTTTCCATAGACACCTGAGGGTTTCTCCTTGACAATCGAGGGCCTTTCTTGGGCACTGGAAGGGTTTCATTTGGCACTCTCGGGGCCTCCTTGAACTCCTGAGGGGTTTTCTTAGACAATCGAGGGGCATTCGCGGACAACCAAAGGTCTTTCGTTACCACTCGAGATGCTTCTTTTGACAGCCGAGGGCGTTTCGTTGACGTTTGAAGGGTTTCCTTGGACACCTGGGGGGTTTCCTTAGACACCTGAGGGGCTTCCTTGCATACCGAAGGCTTTTCCAGTACCACTGGAGGGATCTCTTTGGACACCTGACAAGCTTCTGTTGACTTCTGAAGGGTTTCCTGGGATGTCTGAGGGCTTTCCCTTGACACTGGAGGGGTTTCCTTGCATACCGAAGGCTTTTCCAGTACCACTTGAGGGGTCTCTCTGGACACCTGACAAGCTTCTGTTGACTTTTGAAGGGTTTCCTGGGATATCTGAGGGTTTTCCCTTGACACTGGAGGGGCTTCCTTGGACGTTACTGTCGAGTTTTTAGAGGCTTCCTTGTGTTCGTGAGGGTTTTCCGTTGACAATTGCAAGGTTTCATTGGACGCACACCGCGACAAAACTTGGCTATATACTTCACCCTGACCACTCGAGGAACTGTCAAAAAGATTGGAGACCCACGTATCAGGTTTAAACACCTAATTTTACGTTGAGAAGGCTGAAAATGTTTTTTTTCGGTAACAAAATGTTTTTAAATTTTTTTAGTCCTCGGTGGTCAAATGAGACAAAGCAGTTGAAATATTAGCGAAAACGTCAAACTTCTGCTGCATAAAACATCACAAAATCAAGTACTTGTTTAATATATTTTTGACTTGTCAAGATAACGCGAGCACCAATATGAAATTTAAGCAACCAAATGTACTTTTCTTTATTTAGGAGACACAAAATTTGAATGCTATTTTAGCTTGCAAACAGGCTCATTTACAGGGAGCAGTACAAGTGGGGGAAGGGGGAAGAAACAAGAAAATGAGCCTGTGCGGAAAGCACAGGAAACAAACCCTAGAATATAGGTTTTTGCATCATAAAACTTCAGTCAAGCAGAATAAAAAATCATTTAAGCATTTCATTGCAAAAACTTACATCCTAGATCATAATTCCTTCTTTTATAAAAACCCAAAGTTCTTTTCGGCCTGGGTGGTTTAACAATGCTCAAGAATTTCTTTTTGAAATTGTTGCGTAACGCAATGTAACAATTAATGCAAGAGTCACGCACCTGGAATGGACAACTCGAATTTCGTTCCCTACATCTTGGAGGAGACTTTGCTGGTCCTGCGTCAGCGAGTGAACAGCAACAATCTTTGGTAAACTTTCATGGTCATAAGCGGTCCCAGCGCTTGTAACTCTTACTTGATGATTAGAGGCTTGGGACTTTGTTTGCAGTGTTGCCGCCTTGGAGTATGTGTTTACTGGCGTAGACTGGAAACTAGTCGTGCGGCTGTCGGCATGGCTGTATGTTGCAATTGAACCACGAGCTTGGCTTCGCGCCTTCACTACGTTACTGTACTTTAACGCGATGTAACCCTTGTCACTTGGCTGCTGTATCGCACTGCTCTTAAGGACCCAGCCCTTATCGGCAGTTCTGCACAGTGTCGGTGGACTACTTGGGAGTCTAGCCCAACCAATGTGGCCTGGGTGCTGCGTTTGGGGCAAATGCTGAAGGGAAAAGTTGGGTTGCTTTCTTCCATCGGTTGATATGGTCCGCGTTGGGAAGAAGAGGCCAGGCGACTGGGACACAGGCGCGGTTTGGTTGTCGTAATTATGAACGTCATCGATAAGCAAACCATTCACAACTGAAACAAAACAAACACTGGTATTTAAAATCATTTCTGGTGTTGTTTGTTCTTTTTCTTTGCTTGTTCTCCATGACTGTCAATCTTCATTTATAATTTGATTTTGGAACGCTTTGTTATGGCATCTTTTGTTGTTGTTGTTATTTTTAAAAAATACATATTAAAAGACTGACCTGCCTCAGTAAGCTTCACTATCTGAGGATCGGTAAAAGCTGTAAAATTTTTAATTAGAACTAACCAATACTATTATTATTAATATTATTGTCGTTGCTTTTGTTTGTTTGTTGTAGTACTATACACAAATTTCATGATTTGCTCCAGTGACCATAAACAATAACTTCAAGTCGAGGTTAAGTTCCAAGTTATCGCACATTTGCTGTTTTATTGCCCTACTTGGCCTCGACTCGATGTTTTTGTTCATGACCATTGAGGGTGTCTTATGAAAGTGGTCCATTGGTCTGCAGTCTTCAGTTTTATATGGTCTGTCTCTTTCTTTTATAAAATATATTTTGGAAATACCAAGAACAGTTGAACAAACTTTTCTGTATAGGTTCTTAAATTTAACATCTTTAAGTCGATTCAATTTACAATAATATATCGTACTCGATAAGAAATTGTCGAGAAATCACTTCATGAGCAAGGCTTGAAATTGACGTGACTGAACTTGGTCTGCGATAAACTTGCGCGTGTAAACTACACACAGGAAAATATTTTACAACTATTTTAGGACCCATCAATGTTTCTATTTGCTTTGAAATTTTTTTGGGCTTCCGTCCACCACCTTGTTTCATAAAAAAGACCACACATTCCCACAATTTGGTGGGCACTACATACATCATTACTGAGTGAAGTGTCTGGTGATCTGTGCCAGACTTTTTCCCCAAACTGGCATGCTATCATTTGATCAGTGGCACCCAAATACAGATAGAAGCAGAAAAAGAGTCACAGACTTTTTGACGGAGTGAGTCAGCGTCTTATGAAACGGGTACAAGTTCGAATTTGGCCCACGACAAGCAAGCTTTTAAGGGACTTAGATTTTATAATCAGTTTATAAATTTGACTGATTGTTGAGGACAAGTTTGTTGCATGAAAATGTTAGTACCTAGCCGCTCTTGACCCACTATACGACAATCAGCCCTACGGCAATCCACCATACGACAGCCAGTCTACCCACGTCACTCCAAATACAACAATCAGTCCCGCAAAAATCCACCATACGAAATCCAGCCCTGTAGCAATTTGCTTTATTTGCCTTAACATTTTTTTAAAGGTTTTTTAATTGAAACATTCAAGCTAATGGATTCAGGAGAAAGTTTAGACCATAAGGGCAACTAGATGATCGTCAAAATTAGGCTGTTCTCGCCCCAGGCTTTAACTGTCCAGCAAGTGGGTGAAAAACTTAGAACATGCTTCGAGAAAAAATCAATTTTTAATTTTAATAGACAAATTAATTAACTATAACTTAACAGTTTATTTTGGTGAGTATTTGATGCCCAGATAATAAAAAAAACCATTGTAATGCATGGACACATCAAACGTCTTTGCGCGCTCTGTTTGGCTACTGACGGTAGAGCTGTCAAATCGAAATCATCTGGAATGGTTTCAGAATTGGTTTACATGTTGTTTAAGTTTAAGAAGTCAAGCAGGCAGATCTCCAGCATTTTATTGCCCCTTAGCAACCGTGACTATAGTAACACATAACAGAAAGCAACTCAGTACTGTCTTTACGACGGTGTCAGAGAATATTGTAGTCAACTTTAGTAAGTTTCGAGTAAACTAAACAACAAATAAATCGTTTCGCTAAGAAACACAAAAAGCTGTAAAAATCGCAGATTTCTCTGGGTAATATATTCTTATACGCTGTTGGAAATCGAGGCACTTTCGACGTCTTTCAAGTGACAAGCTGTGATTGGTCAGTAATACAGACATGGAGATTTCCTTAAATTTCATTGGTTGAAAGGAGCTTTGCCAAGGGAATGCCATTACATTTATGTTTCATCTCGACATGCAGGAGACAACGTTATGACTTGGCAGAGCTTGAAAAGACAGAACCTAAACGACAATGACTGCATTTAGGACATATCGCTCCGACTGATATTCCTGTTTTAATGAACAAAAGCTCCTCGCATGGAGATGGAGTTGTGTGTTCTTAACCCAGAATACAGGAATTGACAACGACGGTTGCGAAACTGAAAACGCTTGAGGTAAGTAAAGCCTTGCACGACCGTCACAACATTTAAGGATTCTCAGTTCTCGGTAAAATAAAACACACAAAAAAACAGCAACTTAAAACGCTTGGACGCAAACTATTGCAGAGCTTATTTAGCTCTTGAATGGAATTTATTCAGTTTGTCCACTGATAAAGAAAAAAGACTTGACCGGGATTTAAACAATAGCTCCATGGTAATGTCGAGTATATTCCAAAGCACGTATAGATACTGATTAGCTCTCTGAGCGAACAGCAAGTAAAGGTGCCAACACCAATTGTGCGTACGTTCTTTCAAAAAATCAGTTACTATATTAAAGCCAAGAATTGCTTTTTACACAGTGCATTCGCATTGTTTTTTTTATCAGCTTTCCAACTTCAATTGGGACAGTATAGTCACCGATGGCCCCGCGCGGCCAATAAAAAAGATTTCGCGTTTAGATATTGTTAACTCGCAGGTAGAAAACAGATCAGTGAAGCCCAAAAAAACGCAGTCTCAGCTTTTGAGGAATATTAAGTCACTCGTTGCTGTGATGAGAAAACTAGAGAAAAAAGATTGCGAGATTGTGAGTATCCATACAACATTCACGACACTCAGTAGAGCATTTTCATTTGAAATTAAAGAAATATAATCGCATGGCGGTGAAGCACTGTAACCCAGTGATCGACAAAGAGCGCTAAAAGCATGTTCCTTTAAGAGAACTAGAAACTGTGTTTGTAATGATGTTGCATTACCGCAGTTTTATCGAAAACTCGACAATTTGATGTTTTCGTACGATTGACGCTCCTTGCTCTCTTCAGCCATTAAATTCTGCCCAGTGGAGTCAAGTGAAGAAGACTGTCAATTGGTCGGAAAGAAAAACCAGAGTTGAGTACTTCCAACACGGGCGTGCAAGAAGTGCTCAAGTGCGTGGTCATTCGTTTGGGCGAAAAGAAAAAAAATGGGAACACTCTGGTTCTTTTCTTGAGGAAAATCTATGTATGATTAAAAAGGAATAAATGTGCAAAAAGGGATTTTTGCTATAGCTAGCACCCTAACTTTGCTAAGTATTTGCTCTAAAAAGCATTTGAAAACAGAAGTAGAAATAATTGTGTTGTATTTTATTGAGAATGTGCATTTTGTTTTCTCCATAAAGGCTATAAATTAACACTTAAGATGTTAGGCAACATATCAAAGAAAAAATACATAAAGGGTTACCGTGATCACGGATGCTAGTGAGCAAAGACGTCACAAAACCAAAGTTTGTTCCTTTATCAAGAGACGGTTAGTAGATCGTTTACTGTATTTATTGAAACTTAAAAATGAATTTTTTCAGGAAATGCTTTTTACAGAGAACGACAATACCTAAACAAAATCACTAAGTCATAGAACTAGGACCAAAGGTTCTCTTGCAAAGAATATTCAAAAACACACTTTATGACGTAACTATGACGTCATAACAAATTAGTTACACGTGCCAGCACATTCGATTAGGTTCCAATGAAGCATTTTGTCTACTGTGTTTGCCGTTTTGCGAAATAAAGTCAGAAACCGAATCAAGTCGAAGTATATAGAGCTAAGCTGAGAGCTGGTGAAAACCAGAGTTTAGTTAGAAAATGAATCATTGCTCTATTTCAACTTAAAAATAGTTTTGATGCCGAATATCTTTATCTTGTTAAAAAGCATAGCTTTCATTTCTTGTAGTGAATTACGATGACGCTACACAAATGAACCGCATTGGTTATTGTTTCTGCCACAATTTGCCAAGTTAAAATTGCATATGAAACTGTAATAAATGTTATGCAAAACTACAAGTTTACTAAAAACAACATTTCAACCACTAGGTCTAACGAAAAATGATCATCAGTGGTCATTAGAACGCTTGAAAACTTGTGTTTCAATCGATATTTGGACACGAATGAAAATACGTTAATCTGATTCGGCTGAACTGACAAAAATCGTCGGACGGTTTAAGTGTTTGCTAGCGACTTGATTAAGACTTTCATGGCACAAAAATTGTATATTCATGATATGAAGACGATTAGACCATTCTCGTTTGGTACAAAAGTTTCTTGACGACGGAATCTTCAACGCCCATTATTTAATATGAGCCTACGCGTTTCGGCTTGTTGCCTTCTCCAGAGCTCAAATTTATAATTGATATGACGTTTACAACAGATAATTGACTGTTCATGGTGGGGCTACGTTGTTTGGTGTAAAAATAGACTTTTTAACGCCTTTTACTCCCAAATATCGTATATTTATAACCAAAAGGCACCAATCGCAGTGCACACCACCGTTTTCGTAGGTTTTTGCACTCTTGATGACGGACCATTTATTAATAATTGAGTATTTGGTGCTTGACTCCTTTAATTCTCAATTTTGAAAGCACTGTGCTCGCAGAGTATTTATTGTTGTCAGTGAAGGAGAGTCTGTGGTTTCAAAACCGGGTTTTGAAATCATGTCCAGTCATTCCGATCTGGCTCGTCGTTCGCGTTTGTAGAAAGTGTAGCCTTGCATACTACACTGGTGTAAGCCTTGCTGCACTTCCGTAACAAAAAAAGATGGCAACTGGTACACTGACCCACAATTCTTGGCAAAACAAAATCCTAAAAATGCTCGTCAAAACACACAGAGAAGTTCTATTAAAAATTCAAACCAAGTATACACAACGTTGTTACTGTACACGGGTGAATATCGTAAAAGTATATGGTTTTCTCTATGCCTACTGGTTGTGTTAGGTTTGCAAGATATTCTGGTAAAATGTATAGCCACCACATTTTTCGTACAGCCAATGAAATCCTGTGATTGCGGCGGGCTTCTACGTACGTCGCAGAATCTTTGCATTATGCCGTTTTGTCATTGTTGCCATGTTCTTCATACAACTGTATATACAGCTCGCTTTGCGATTATTTCTGTTGAAAATTTTGTGCAGCACATGGTTCTTATGGAAGTGGTTGTGAGGAGTTTTACAATATTGGTCTGCACATTTTGCTGAACGGCGGGTTAAACCACACGATGTTTCTGGGCCTGTTTTTTCTTCTTCAGTTTGCAGTTTTTGAACTTGGTTGTTGTAGTGCAGTTGCTCGGTACACCCACTCGCTCGGAGGACACTGTTATAGATCGGTGAAACTTTCTCGAAGTCGGTGTTATAGTAAGATGGCCCAGAATTTTTGTTGTTGATGGCTACAGGCAGATGTTTGGTAATGGACGGAGGGTGGCTGGACTGGACTGGCAATGGACTCGGCGAGTTGTCGGGTTTTCTATATGAGTAGTATTTTCCATTTGACAGATTAAAAAATATATTAAGATAGTTGACAACTTTCAAATTGGTTCGGGCGGTGATTTTTAAGACGGATTCTTCAAAGATTTCTGCATAGTTTTTCCTAATTTTTTCAGTGTTGCTGGTGTAGCCTACTTGGTGACGAGTTGTTTAGAATAAATAAACCAACCATTTCATAATTCTCTGCACCGTCAAAACTCTCCATGATCACATCAAACAAGAGTGGAGTTGCTGCGCTTAGAACATGGTTTTTCTTGGTCGAACAGCAAGGATTTTCTCAGTGACATGTTTAATTCACGACTTCTTTATCTTGGTCGAAGATGGTGGTTTATCTGATGGCCAACTCAAATGCACTTTTGAGCAGAACTTCGGCAGAGATTGATAGATAGAAGTCTACACGCGTGGGATTGCTTGTCATTAACATGCGAAACCATACAAACGTACATGTATATCGAGTTAGATCGCAATTTTCCAACTATATTACGAAACTCCCATCCATGCCGTCCTCAATCCCGTTAGGCAGCATGTTTCATTTCAGCACTCGTTTACCTTGAAACCATCCCCTACCCTCTATCACCAACAATCACTAAATACATCTCCTGAACGTCGTCAAGGTGTGAAAAGTTGCAAGGAAGCCGACAAAACTTCAAAATTAGTTTGAATGCAGGTAAAATAGTTGCCGAGACCTTAACGCCATGCAAAGACCTCCGGGAAAACATTTCCCACTTAGCAATTGTCATTCAGAATACGAGGATAAAGGATAACCCAAAGGATGTCAGTGGAGGTTTCTGGGCGACTACTCACCCACCCTTCCTTTGAATTAGAGTTTGAGTCAAGGTTGGGGCTAGGTTTAGGTTTAGTCCTAGGAGAGGGGGGTGGGTCGTTGCCCAGAAACCTTCATGTTGGATATTACGACCAAGACAATTTGTCTAATTGTAGATTTAATTTTTATTTTAGTTTGTCTTTCTTTTTCCTTTATATTTTTAAGATCCCTTTGAAAATCGTATAAATGAAAGGGCTTCCTCTTAAAACATTAGTTGTTAAATAAATACAACTGACAAACATACACATTTATACATGTGTATTTTTCGTCCTCTCAAATATAATTATTAAATATTAATGATACTGCATGCGCCTAACTGCTTAGCTCGACTTGCTTTCAACCATCTCCAAGTTGATGTGCTTTCTTTTTTTAAGAAATAAGGTGTAGTAATAATAGGTTTGTTGTTGCTGTATTTCAAATGACAAGAATTAAAGCACCCTTTTAGCCAGTCAAAAAGGTACGAAACAAAGGAACAGACAAGGTTTCAACACGTGGAAGAGAAAAAGATACAAGACTCAGCTGTGACGTGTCAAAGTACAAACAAAAATTATAGAAAAACAATTAGTTAATATCTTTTACTACCAACCCATTAGTACCAACCCACTTGGCCTTGGCATATTTCAGATAGCATACAGATAGGCAATTTCTAGCCGTTGCCTCGCACTCAACGAAAGCACTTTTAAAAAACACGCAATTGCGAGCTTAATTAATTCAAAGGTCAAAAAAAGGATGATATAATTGATAAACAACAACATTAACATCACGTTCAAACTGTGAAAGAATTTCATTAGAACCATGCACTTTCAAATGACTAATCAGTGAACCTTCGACAATAACTTTTAAACATTAAGAAAGATGGAGGAATGTAGTTCAATAGAGATTAGGGTGTCGCCTCCAATTTAAGTCAAGACAATTCTAATAATAATCTGTTATTATTATTATTATTATTATCATTATTATTATTATTATTATTATTATTATTATTATTACAATTCCCTCCAAATTTTTAGTTTCTTCAAAAAATGTATTGTATGAAATATGAAAATATTTAAGCATGCATGCAGTTAATTTTAGTACTGAAATATATGACATCTATCTTAAAGGCATGTAAAATAAATGGCCTTTGACAACCAGGCAGTTCACTGAAGAAAATCAATGCAGCTTTTGGAAAAACGTCTTTACTAACCAAGGAAAACTACTTTCTTGTACCAATGATGATTTCAACACAAAGATTTGGCGTCTATTCTACAATGCAACAATAGCTTTGCAACAAACTGCTTCAAACGGTGCCAACCTTTGATGCACGTTTTCGTCCATAATATTGGAAATATTCCCCAATAGTGTTGGATCTTGTCTGATGGAGTTTGACTTCGCTCAAATTTTGATCAAGACTCGTGCCAACAATTATTTTATTGTGAAAAATGTCTGGTCATGTTGGCTCTTTGGAGCCGTTTGAAAAATTCGTTTCTGGTATCCAGAAACCTCGGGTGACCTCATTCGAAACTTGTATCTAATACAATTTTGTTTTCTTATTTGTAAATAAATATGTTACTATTTATAAATATGTGAAATAAAGATATTGTTGTTGTGTTGTCGTTGTTTAAATAACCATCGTTCACTGACAGCAAACAATTCTGAACCAACATGGTCTAAAAATGTTGGGTGAACGTTGTGTCAAATATTGGTATCGTTTGAACGAACTTTACCACTACTACTACTACTACTACTACCACTACTACTACTACTACTACTACTACTACTACTACTACTACTACTACCACTAC
>JAOBYE010713891.1:0-10956 GCA_025403585.1 Parazoanthus swiftii
AAAGGTGGGCTTAACCCATTCACTCCCAAAGGTGGGCTTAACCCATTCACACCCAAAGGTGGGCTTAACCCATTCACACCCAAAGGTGGGCTTAACCCATTCACTCCCAAAAGTGGGCTTAACCCATTCACACCCAAAGGTGGGCTTAACCCATTCACACCCAAAGAGGCCAAGTGATGACTTACTTAACTCTCATTACTTGTCTCCATTTGTTTCTTATTAGTTGGTTAGAAGAGTTTTGAATCTCATCTAAGAGAGTTTGAAGTAGGTATTCCAATTAAATTTTCATATTCTTCAAACTTATCAATTTCTTAAATTATTCTGTCTAATACTGTAAGAAAAAGAAATATTTTGTTAAAGTTGGTAGATTGAGATCATGGTAACTAGAGTAAGACTGTACATGTGTTCTTTGACTATAATGGCTTTTGGAATTATATGTTATGTTAATATTTAGACTGTTTTTTTACTGTGATTATTATCATTATAATAAATAGTTTCAACTATAACTAACATAAATATTTATTTGAATAATGTTTTCTTGTAGAACTACATTAACTACATTCTTGGCAACCCACTGCTAGCAAGACATATATCTGTTAAAAAGTTCCTTGACCCAAGAAACTATTCTGTTGACTTTCAAGGTAAGGTTGCATTTAACATCAAAGACACTAGTCAGTACTGTGTAAAATCAATGTACAGTAAGTAAGTGATTCTTGATAAAGTTTTAAATAAACTCTCCCTGAGCTCCTTCTCTTTTTGTGCAAAGTCACTTACTGGTACATCGTCTATTTTTACTCTTCAAGTACGTTTTATCTAAACATTGTTAGTTTGTTCATTGAGAAATGAACCATGCCCAGTGTGCATATATTGAGTTTTATTTCTGAGCTACAGTATACATAAAATTATTAGGAAGTTGGGAGAGCACAAGAGAAGCATTTTAGTGACACCAGGTGAGGCCATACTGTACTGTCTTGTGCTTGAGACAATCTCTAGCTCCTCGAATACTCCCCCAACTTCCTAAGTGTATTAGTCTATTTTTAGCTAAAGTGCGAACCATTTCTTTTACATATACATACATGTAGAACATTGTCGTTTTTTACAGTAAGCAAAAAACCCTTGTTAACTGCTGTTCATTACAATGAGCAGTGCATGTGCAAAGCATTTTTACAGGCATCATACACTAAGTTGTCTGCATATCACTAACTCAGCTAATCAAAGGCCCAGGGGAGAACACCCAATTTTTTGGGTGGGGATGCTCACTGTACCTCTTTGTGGTAAAAATTCAAGAATTTAGTTCCATTTAGGGTGACAGAGAATTGTTTTGACATTTGCATACGATGCAATACCTTTTAGGACTTTCTTAGTGTCATACAAACAGAGACTCTAAATCACGGCCAGTGTGAAAAGTATTTAATCAGGACTGTTATTTGTAGCTTCATTAAATTGATTGAAATGTTGTTTGCATACATGTGCACTTTTGGATGGTTGTAATACCTCTTAGGGTTTGATTGACCTGAGTCATCAGCCCAGATTGGTAGATCTTAGGGGTTCCATCAGTCTCTTTCGTTTAATGCGTGCGATCTCACACGCACGCATTTGCACACGCATGGGAAGGATTATGCATGCGAAAGATCATTTGCATGAAATGTCTATTTTTTCATTTTTCATACTGGAACACATAAATTATGTATATTTCGTTACAATATTATGCCACTATTTCCGACCATCCACGCAAATTCACAACACGTTCAATGACATAATGATGAAAAGTTCTTTATGAATGTGTGAGTGATGATAGACAAGTTACATTGCGTCTTTTAGTATAGCAGTTGTTTACAGTAATTAAAGCACGCACAGCGAAGTGTCAATGAAATTCACTTGTGCGAGCAGGTGCCTGAATGCCCTTTGGATGTGAGTGAAAGTGAAGATGAAGAAGGAGAAGTATTTATACGGATCAGACATCAGCGATTTATATTTGGAGGACTGATGAGATTTTCTTAATTCATGAGAATCCAAATCTGAACATGCCAATATCGTGTGTGAACTGATCACAATTAAGAAGGAAAATTCTTAAACTTGAACAGTTTCTTTTGTATATTGTAACAGTGTTTGTAATAAGAAACTCACATCGGTTTATTGTTGGCATGACTATGCAAAATACTAGTGGCTCTATGACTCTGTACTACTTTCAAAGTTGTAAAATTTGGTTTTGATTTGTAAGGAATTATGAAACTATAAGTTAGACAAAATTACGAAACTATATAAAGTCAAAATTGCCGAATTCTTGTTTAATGTAGTTACTGTAATATGGCAGCCAACAAGGCATGGAAACACCGAATAAGTTGAACAAGTGCGAACCACACGCATCAAGCAAATAATGCATGCTATTTACTGCACACATAGCATTTTTCTTAGGAAATGGACTGTTCCATTGAAATTTTCTAATGAGCATCCCCGCCTCAAAAAGTTGGGAGTCCCCCCTACCGGATCAAAAAGACAACTTTCTTGAATTATTATACAATATATTGTTTATTCAGTCAGGACTTGTCAACAAAACATGTTTGCTAAATTGTACTAACAATAGAATACCATCTATGGTTTATCCTGAAGGTATTTTTGATTGTCTTTTTCACATTATTTCCCTCTGAAAAGAGCAAGCCATGCAGCATGTTGCAATGTTCATTCGATCAGTTCCCCACTGGGAGATTGTGGAGCCACTTCCTGGTATTGGCTGGAGACTTAGAAGGCAATACTTCGTGCTAAAACCAACTGACCCCAACAAGAAAGATCAGAGAAGTGTACTTACTTGGGTAAGCTGTACAGACTTTTTGATTTATTGCCAAACTTACTTTTGGGTATTAACAGTGTCTAGATAAATTCTCAGATGAGTACTAGTGTAGATGCAATTAACCCAAGGGAAAACTTCCGTAAAAAAGGGAGGGGGGTCCAAAAGTTGAGCTTAACCCTCAACCTCCAGAAATAACAAATTTGAAGCAAGTTTATTAGCTACCCTGAAAAAATCTTATATTTGTCTCACTATGCATGAACCTGAACAGACCTTCATTTGTTAAACTTTATCATTCATTTAATAAATTTTAGATGCTTTGGAAGCTCTTGCTAAATAAATATAAGTCATGAGAACAAAGGTTTCAGTTTTGTACGTCACACATAATCCATCAGAAATAATGAAATAATGTTAGAATTGGTGTTGCTGTATAAAGCATAATGTGCTGTCATTGCACATGCAGACCAATTATGGACCAGATTTTTATCTTGAAGAGAAAGATGCAGAAGCTGCTTTCAAGTTGCTTGCAACAATACAGGTATGTTTGTGGTAGAGCCAACTTGCATGTACCTTTTTTTCTGTACACTTATTAGTATCTACATAGTTACAATGTATGATAGGCAGATCATAATTTTACATTTATTTATTTATAATATATTTACTTACCATATGTAGTAGTATTGTGCTGTGTGCATATAACAGTTTGGTGGCAAACTCTGTGGTATGTGATATTCCATTTTCTCACTTTTTGTACAGCACCCATTTATCTACCCAGTTTCATTTGCAACTGCCAAGGACACAGGGGCTATAATTCTTAGGAACTACATTCCACAAGGAAGCTTAAAGGACTGTTTATGTAGGGTGAGTCAGTGATAAAATTTTTTGTTGTACTACCGTAAATGCATCATTTATAGTTAATACTTGACACTGATACAAGCTTTCCTGCCTCCAACTGTTGACATGTTTAACCTTAATATATTTGTGTGTTTTGTAGCTGCCCATATTATTCAAACATTTGATATTACTGTATTGATCATCTATCCATTACACACTTTGAAAATCTGGCCAGATACTTAAATTAACAATAACTATCATCAACCAGTGTTTGTCTTAAGTTTGGAAGAACCAGTAACTTTCCTTGGCTAACAAGGTACAAAATTTAGAATCAACTGATTCTTTATATCTAGTCTGTCCTGACTAGACCAAAGCAAAGACTTGTTTTACCTGTTCTGGGAAAGGTCACAACATTTGAACTATAGCTCATCTTTTACAAGTGGAATACTAGTCAACAAACTCAAAATTTTATAGATACTGTAACACAATGTCTATCCCTCTTCAGATGAATCTTTGATGTTGGTTTACATGTACCCTGCTGATAATTGTGTTTACACAGCCCAATGCAGTCTGTTATGACAATGTTTGTACAGTGAAGTATTTTAAATCTGCAGGTAAAGACACCCAAACCAAGTCAACTGAAAAAATACGGAAATCCTAGACAAAGAATGCTTCTACAGGTTGATCAAATTCAGCTTTATGGCAGGCAAATTTTAGAGGTAGGCAGAAAATTGTGTTTTGCTGGACCTATGTGTATATTTCTGTTTTAAATTATTTTTGTTTTAAATCGAATAATATTACTATCTTGCTAGTGAACAGAAAACACTAATTTAATGTTCCATGTACATGTATGTCTGTAAGGGTATAAGTGCTTGCAATTTTACTGACACTGTTTCATGTTCTTGGTCTTAAACCTTTGTAGGCTTTGAAATTTTTGTATGACAAAGGTCTGCCTTATGGTAAGTCAGCACATAATACTGAATATTTAATTAGTGAGTACCCGAAGCTGTAGCTATCTATAGACGATATTGTTCAACTAAGTAAAAAATTGACACCTGCCACTGGTGCAGTAAATGATGGGTAATGGTACTATGGTATGTTTTAACTGATCGATTGCTGGAGACGAGCGTCTTTTAACTTAATTCCTGTATTTGACGAGGCAAATCTTCAGTTAGTTATTTACTGTTTACTGTATTTTTGCTATCGAACATCTGACCCCCCTGTTGTTAGTTCATCAGTTTTTAAGAATTATACACTTAATATGTTCTCATCTATTCAGTAAATCGTTTTTTCTTTTCCGTAAAATTTTTCAGGGCTTGCGTTGCAAAGTTATCGATAGACGTTTAATATGTTCAAAGCAATCCAGCAACATTTCACGACTGTTTGTATCCAGAACGAAAAAATATCGCTAGCTACCTATCTACGTGTGTACCGCAAACGGCAGATAAGGCCAGGCATTGTTTGAAAACAACTCTCCGCTGCTAACATGAGTGAAACAGTGAGAACCGTTGAAAGAACCATAGCGGATAGACCTTCTGTTTAATCTTAGAGCGTTTTTTCTAGCACACGTTCTTGCCATTACGGATGTAGGACGCAACGTTTTCGTAAGTGATATGTCAGTGTCACATACCGGATAGGTTTTTGTGCCTCAAAAACACTGCAATGCAATTACTTGAATCTTATCTGGTATAGTGTAAATGAGGCCTGAAACAAGAAACCATACAAAATTATGAACTTTCGAACCGTGGCAAAAAGTGCAACATTGGTTATAGCCAATATTTATTTTTAAAGCGTGCAACCTCTTCGAAACATGGCTGGTAAGTTGTCAAAAGTGTAGTTTATAGTACCCGTTTTATGTCTTGATTCACCCTACGAAAGTGCCATCACTCTATTTTCGGATTAGACATCGTGTTTTGCGACTTTCCGTGGAATAGTATGCTTTTTTGTTGCTTGAAGGACTTGTGAAGAACGTTTAACCTTTCTGTTTAAATTTGATAATGCTCATTACATTAAGTGAGAAAAAAGCTAGCATATACCTCAAACCTTAAAGCCTTAAAGCCTCAAACTTAACCGCAAGAGAGGTCGTTTTCAGTTCTTCAGGAAGCAAAAACAGACAATAGCATGATAGAGAATTGTATCACGTAAAACTTGATCGGAAAATACAATGATTGCGCTTTTGTAGCATAAACAAAGACATGAAGGGGGCTATTTATATCTTTACAACACAAACTTTTGATCTAAAATCTTACATACCGCATAAAAATATATGAGTGCATGTTAACTGATTTTTCTCAGAAATGGAAATGTAATATCGTTTCAGGACATCTACATACCGGAAATCTAATGTTAGATGGCAACGTTTGTAGGTATGTTTCTAAATATGTATTGTGTGTGTGTGTTTGTTTCTGAGAAGGGGGTGGGGAGTATAGTAATTATACATTTTGTGTTCGTTTTCTATTTTATGTTATCTATTTTGATGGTAAGACCACTTTCGATATTTGAAAATTAATTTATCCATAGCAGCTTTAGTTCTGTTTCTATTTTCCGGTTCTCAAGTCGAATCTTTATTACATACTTTTACTATACCTGGTAATTGTTATTTTGTACACATGTGTGTTTTATTGAGAGGCGTTTCGTGTTTAAGTAGATATAAGTACTGTTTGATTGGTGGATAATTGTTTATGCTTAGTATTTATTTTACAACTGTTAAAACGTTTTGACCTCCCAGTGTCGTGAGCTTTGTATATTACATGTACAAAGGACTTACTTGGTGGTTTTTTATTATTATTTATAAATAAGTAATTTAGCTCAATCGGAATGGCACACAGGTTAAAATCGTAAAAAATTTCAGGACTGGAACCAATTTTAGAACAAATCTTAAAACGTGTCATGACCCTAAGCTGACTAAACTAGTGTGACTGTTGAGCTACTGAAGACTCCAAAAGATCAAACTAACGGGCTGATCTTTTGAGAAGTGAGGTGGAGGTAAGAAAATCTCTGCAAGTAATACGGAAAGGGGTGAATAAAAAAGCTTCCACGATAGTTGGAGACTCCTTGCTGTTGCCAGTTTATTGACGAGTTTTTGTTGACCTTCAGACGCTAACTGTTGAGCAATTTTCCGTCTTGCAGATTATTAGATGTTGAAAATTTCCTCCTGGGACTTCCTTCACTTCATAGAAACCGTTTTGTACCAATGAAGAAAATACAGGTACACAATTTGCCTATTTCTTCTCCTTTCTTCCCTTGTTGGTTCATTTATCTTGCTTTCCAGTCTCGCTTCCCAGTGTGAGCTCGTCTTCATTTTGAACATCTTCTGTCTGTCAGTCTTATTCTGCCCGTATATCTATAGGTCCATCTGCTTTTCCTTCGGTATCTGTCTGTCTTACTATCTGTCCGTGCATCTTTCCATCTGTTGAGCTTGCTACATCGCTGTATCTTTCTGTTTTGTAACTGTGAGTCTGTGCCTCTCTTACATATAACTTTATTGTTATAAGTCCGTCTACTTTTTCTATAACCGCATCTTTTAGCCTCTGTTACTATAAGTTGGTCATTCATTCTAGCAATTAGTTAAAGGGTTTGTATGCCGGGCTTTCACGTTTTGGTGTAGTTGGAAGTTGTCGTAGTTTGTCGGTCTCGAGCACAATTTCTTTTTAGTTAACAGTGCCACCAAGTTAGCAGTTGTATTTCGAACAAGCAGAAATTCTAAAGCACGCCATAAAGAGCAAGATAATAAGTAAATTGCTCCAGAGATGCAAAGCAAAATTTAAAATTTAAAATCAGCAAAATGGGCAAACTCTATTGGAGCCCTTTTCTCCATCCCTGCTATACAAGGTAATGACAATGACAGTGATTTATTCTTGCATTTTTTTGCAAATAAATATTAGTTTTCTGTTATAGGGCATTTATCCATAATTTTATGCTATGCTAGCTGTAATACCGAACACACAGACCTCCATCATGTACACGCATATACACACACTCGCGGACACCTGCTTTTATCACAGTCGATAATAATTGCGTTCTTTGTTGGGTTTTATCCCCTGTAGGATAACGAAGCCGTGGATGTGTACGGCTTTGCGCATGTGCTGTACGAGATGGCATGCGGGGAGCCCCTGCGCGGAAGCACTCTGCACCAGGCCCCTGCAAACTGTCCGCCAGAACTCAGTAAGTACAGAAGATCAGATTCGTACCTGCGATCGATGACATGCATACTGACGGGTTCTCTCTCTATCAGTGATTTTGTATTTGGAATTTGTTCCAATTTCGTGCTGCGGCTGTTTACATTTGTCGTAAAAATGATAAGAATTCCTACAATTTGTGTGATGTTAACTAACTGATGAAGTGTAGCAAAAATGCCAAGATTTATACAGTTTATACGAAGGAAATCGTTTTTGCTATATTGCTAGTTGCGTGATGGCATCTTCAGTGATGTATTGGTGGTTACAAACGGGTCTTTAACATAAGCCATTTGCATGTAGCGTTGAAAGAAAAGGGCCTGTTATTTGAACGAAGCGTAAGCCTCAGCCATCGGCTAACTATTGTTTCCTACTGACAGAATTGTCAAAACAATCCGGCGACCGGCGAATTTGACTGCTTATTGCTAGTTGTGAATATAGGCTTTAATAGTTGTTACTTATTATACTGGTTTTGTTGGCAAATTTCTAAAGATCGTGCTGCCTGCTTTGACACTTTAACACAGTGACAACTCTGCCCACATTTTTTGTAAAAAAAAAAGATGAGTATCGGCTTCCGCTAAGATTTAGACTTCAACTACATAACTGGCTCAAAAAGTTTCGAAAAAATTCTCCGAATTCATGTCCGGATTTACTATTGTCCTTGAAAGGTCTTGAATTTGATAATCGTTTTTGAAGGCCTTTAAACCCTTAAACTTAGACTTCTGTCTTTGACAAAGCACTGCAAGGTCAAGAATCATATTTTTTGTTGCTTTAGTGACTTGTTTTCGTACTCTAGAAAGTAAGACCAACAGCTTGAAAAGCAATCATATAGTTAACAAAATACTGTACTTGCGTTTGCCCGAAAAAGTCCTTGAAGAATACGTACTCTGCACGCAGTTGAACAATTTGGAGGTTGGTCCTAATTCCAGTTAATGACATGCCGATTTTGTTGTCATCCAGGGCCAATTCTTGAATCAATTCTTAGTGAAGATGCTGCTAACAAGACAGGTGTGCCGACAATTGCAGACCTTCTAGCGCTACCGTAAGTTTGTACTCTGAAGCGTTTGTGTAATGGAGTGATTATAGTTCACTCGTTATAGTTTGACTCGTGTTTTAGTTTCTTTGACTTTGTGTGTGAATAGACTGTATCCCATGATTTTGTACTAGTGTGTTAGGAAGTGCACCTTTACGTTTGTTTACTGTATCTTTGAACTTTGCTAAAATTTGAAATGTACCGCTTGGAATAACTTGTTTACCGTAATATACTGTTGAAAGCATCTTACTTGTTTATTTTTAGAGGTCCTTTATAGTTTGTAAAATGGCAGCACTGGATTAGCATTGATAACTTCTAGTTATAGCCAGCTATTGATGTGTGTGAATGATGTAGAGTGGCATGTGGATGTTTGTTCTAAGGCATTAGGCCAGGGTGAAACGGGCATGCGGAGAGATGTATGAGAGGTGATCAGATTTGGATGAGAGTTTTGTTCAACCCAACCCCTTGTGTACGTGGTCAAACAAGAATTCATAAGAGGCCATCAGAGTGGAAAATAATCGCTCAACAACGTGTGAAACTCTCTTCAACTCTCATCGCAATTTCAGTTTGAACTTATTAAATTTGATGAGAGCTTGAGAGTCGATGAAAGTGTACGACTCTAGAGTTCGTTTCAACCTGGCTTTATACCGTCACTCCCGTTTTTTACTCTATCAATTTTTTGCAGGTTTTTTAGTTCTGCACTCCTACCCCCTTTGGAAAAGCCACTTTTCAAGGTGAGTTTACATTTGTTTTGTGTAAACTTGTGTGCTGTTTGACACAATAATTTCCTGCTCAGCAGCCAACTGACGAGGGGTTACACCACAGAGAAGTTTAGTCACAGCCAATGTTAGTTTTCAAGGGCGCTTGAAAAGTCCTTTATCAGTTAGAGATTAGGCTAAATGGATGCTGAGTGTTAACTTTTCAAATCATTACGACTCTGTCTTTTTTGAAATGAAAAAGTATGTGGTTCTTCTTATTTATTTAATTTTTTTGTTGTTATTTCAGTATTTACTTATTTATTTTAGGTTTAAACTGACAACATAGATATTTATATAAAATACAGTAAAGTTCACGTAAGAAAAGGCCAGTTAACGAACCGAGATAATGACCTGCCTTTCGTGGCCCGTCTGTTTTAGTTAAATGATCAGCCCCTTTAAATTCTTTCCCTTTCAGATTCCCAGTAAGCTAAGAGAGTCAATAAAAGTTGCAAGGGAAATAACAGCGCAAAGACTGAAAGAAGATCAGAAATTTGTAAGTATTTGGTGGTACCAGTGGGGAATATGGCCGTATGTGCACCGTGTTTGACGCTTTTTGTCTTATCATCAAATAGTGTCCACATGTCCTCTTATGAAAATATCAGAAAATTCTTTTTATGCAATTGAGACGGGATTGTATCGTTTCAAAGTGCCCCAGAGCTGAGATCGAAAAATCTTAGTCAGTTCTTGCTTTCTCACCCAAGTATTATCTGCAACCCTTAGGCGAGGCCTTCTGAACGATATTAAGACGCAGCTAATAGATATCTCCTATGGATGAAGCATTTGTCGGCTCTCAAACTGACTACAACTTCGTGTTCTCAGTATATTGGATTGCCCTTTAAAACATCTGATGATTGTGTTATATATATCAGGACTGTATGCATTAAAACTATAGCCATGATAAATTTGATGCTCATGTATAAATGTTGCTTATAATAATAATAAACAATTAATAATAAACAATTTATATAGCGCTTTTTAGATAAACTGCAAAAGCGCTGAAATAAGGCATACAAATGATGAGAATGGTAGGAAACTCTGAGTTACCTGAACGTCTTACATTCAAATGGCTTATGAATCGTAAAAAGGCATCGCCTTAACTAGAAGCATACACTTCAATATAACCTTTTTCTTTAAATAATTATTTTAAGGCATGAATTTGTATCGAAGCGGTCTTTATACCAAAACTTTGATCATGTTGCACACACACCTCAGAAACGTTCTTGAGTGGATGGTTGTGTCGTTTCTTTTCTCTGTAACTTGGTTTTAAGATGTTATAATAACTATGTTTAGTCTATCCCAAGGCGACGCCATTTTCGATCTTACAAGATATGGCTCATCAGAATTACTACCTTCCTCTCCCCCTCTCCCCCC
>JAOBYE010713913.1:0-10533 GCA_025403585.1 Parazoanthus swiftii
TGCTTTTCGCCGTAAGGTTAGGTGTAAAGCTGAGGAAGACTGTCTGCTCTGACGAAGGACTAACGCTCGAAACGTCAACTTTACATCTAACCTTACGGCGAAAAGCATACCATATCAACTCTTGTTGATCACAATCCATATTCAACTCACTCGCCAACGCAGAGAAACACTTTTTTTCAAAACTAGTCTTCCAGTTTTTGGAACATATATGCATGTGTGGTTCCAGTAGTTCTGTAAACTAGGCAGAAGCTGTACATATCATTAACAAATTTTTATGACTAGGGCAGGATCTTAAATTCAGTTTATTGTATCCACGATGTACTCTCTCCTACAACAACCAATTCAAATCTCGAACATTTCTTGCTAGACCTAATTCACTTGACTTGACTTGTTTATTAATATATAATCAAGCGGCTTGTGCTTCTCCCATCTTACAAACCTCAATATATTCCTTTTTGTAATCTTTGTGGAAAGAGCACAATAAAAATAACTGTATTCATTTAACTTTCATATACGCACCTTTGAGCAAGATGGAGCCTGTCTGTTGTGTTTGTAACTTATGAAGCAAAAGTGAAGACTTGAAGATTCATTTGGTTCAAGTTACGGTGCACACTTCAGAGATATTTTTGAAATGCATTGTGACTATCAGTCAGCTAGTGCAAAAGAGCCCTTTACTGTAGAGCAGTTTCTATGGAGTGAAAGCACTACCGGTAATTTGTGGTTGCAAAATATTTTTAACATCTTATGTTTTTGACAATTTTAGAGCGAAAGAGAGATTCTAGTTCTGATATTGACGATACATCAATTGAGGAGTGGGACTTGAAGCATGTCATTTTCGTTGAAGATAAGCAGAACATTCCAGTTGGAAAAGTACTGAAGGTAAGAATTTAACTTGGCTGTCTGTTGGTCGACTCAAAGGTAGCCTACTAAAAATACACTGTTAGTTTAAATGTAGCTTTCTGCCGTCTTGGACAGCTCATAAGAGAGTTTGTGTATGCAAAATCAGGCAAAGATTATATAAATATTGTAAGCATTTGTTAACCGTGTATACACTGCTCCTTTGCGAACTTCGAGTCCAGTATTTCTGGGGATTTTCGACTTTGAAACCCCAGACTTTTGCACAAACCCTACTCATAGTCACCACTGTAGACTAAAACGACCATTCTCAAAAACAATGATCTTCATTACGTCGGAAGTGACTCATCGCCTTTCACTATGCGTTATTTAGTCTCCTTGGCCATTTTTGAAAAACTCGTATTTCATGGGGGAAGCCACTATCCACGTTTCACAGGTAGCAATAAATGGATCATCCCACGAGACCAACGCCCCTCTTGGTTTTGGTCTAATCAGCCAATCCGAAGAAGCCAAGCTGCCTTTGTGTACCTGGCTGTCTGTTGGTATAAGCTACTGCCAGTGTTTGCCATGGACTGCAAATAGTCTGTATATCGAGCTTTCTTGCCTGTGACGGAGTTTTTATGTCGAGTATCTACTTCGCTGTCACTTGAGATTTTTCTAACACCTATGTCATGGACTGCAAATAGTCTGCCTGTTGAGCTGGTTGAACTGTGACAGAGTCTGTCAAATTGTCTATTTAGCGTTACAATGTATTGTAAATTCCACAGCTTGTTGCTACAGTCTGTGTAATTTTGTGCAACCTTTTTTTTACCACACAGCCTGCGGACACGGATGTTAAGCCATTGGTAGAACCATAGTTAATAGAGTAAAATGGTTATGAAACTCGGCCAGTTTCTTTGTTATAGTATTTTTTGTTCTCTATCTCTTTTGTTCGTTGGCTTTGACGATAAACACAACACAAGTATTCAAATGCATATGAACAACTAACCAAAAATAAATATTTGGGCTCACACACTGAACAAAGCAATGTGCAGTGGACATAACGGTTCGTTCAAGCTAAGACAAAGCAGCTTTGTACACTCCTTTTGAAGTTTGTTGAGCTTCATAGCCAGTTAGTTCTATCTTCAGGGTTCGCATAGTCTTGAAAAGTCCTTGAATTTTATAGTAAGTCCTTGAAAAATCCTTGAAAAGTCCTTGAATTCCACTATAAGGTCTTGAAAAGTCCTCGAATTTTCCCCAACATATAATCTGAAAAGTCGCTGCAAAGTTGCATTGTATAGATTAGAGTGTTCTTCCGTTTTAATTTTGTAAAAAAAGAAAAACTGCAAAGAATTGTGTAAAAAAAGCAAAGCCAAACACGAGCCACTGTTTGAGCCGACACCATAAAAGGCAAAGGAACTTAAGACCCTGGATAACAAGTTGGAAGAGAAGCTTCAGGCATTGAAAAACTGCTAATTTGGTTGGTACAGAATGATTTATTTTGTTAAACAGGTAACATGACATTCCACGAAGGGTCCTCGAAAACAAAATTTGAAAAGTCCTTGAAAAAAGGTTTCAATTTTCTGTACGAACCATGATCTTGTAACTTTGTCAGAACTAGTCTCCTGGAGCACTGTCTCAGGGAACAAAGACTGGAAATAAGTAAGACAACCCCGGTGTTGTAGTGAGGGCTAATGGGAAATTACGCCCTATGAGTGTAAATGTGTTACCCTCAATAAATAAAGTGTCTTTACTCAGATTTACTTTACTTTACTAATTAATGGCTGTGATGAAAGTTACTTGCCCTCACTTAACTGCTTGTTGTTAACGCAAGTGGTTGTGATTAGTCACTTGGCTGAGCCATTAGTATGTCTCTTAAGTATTTTCAATTCTTTTTTAACTTTAGTAAATTGTATAATTGTTGTTTTAGAAACTACTGTAGTGTCAGTTTTGTGTCAATGGTTCAGCTTTTTGTTTCTTAATGATTGATATCAAAGCAAGAGGCTGCACATAGCCTAACTCGGGCCTTACTCTATGCGAGGTAACTAACAGATTGAAGCAAATTAAACTTTGATCTGACTTGCCATTTATCTTTAATGTCAGTAATTTACAGCTTAATTTGAGAGGGTTTTTTTCATGGTGACTGGGGCATAAATTGTGAAAGTGGTCTATAAACCATGTTAAAGTTGCCTTGTTAAAAAGGTGGATTGCGCTATCCAGTGTATACATAATTGTAAGTACTGTAAGTCCTTGTCTACTGGATAAAATGTTTAAAATTGTTATTACATATCAAGTGAATACGTGGTGACCAACAACCTAGTTTTTTAGGTATTACTACCTTTAAGATTCCTCTACTTTTTTTCTTTTTGTGTACAAAATTATATTGTTGTTGTTGTTGTTGTTGTTGTTGTTGTTGTTGTTGTTGTTGGATAAGGATTTATCCAATGAATATTGCTATCATCGTTTGAACAGCTGGGAACAGGAACTGAGCAGCTATCAAATGCTAAATGTTACTTGTAGGGTTAATTGTGGTCGGGAAAATTTGTAGAAAACTTGATTTGTGTGTGAACAAAATATAATTATTTTATTCTCAAACCATGGCAAACAGTTTGAAAACTCACCAATATTTGGAAATATTTTTAGATTTTTCAGTCCTGGATAATTTTCTACAATAGGTACCACTATTAACCGAGCATTTCAATCAATCTGCTTCATCTTTGTAAGTGTCATAAGAAAAACTCCTTTGTGTCCAGATTGATGGAGCTTACGCAGCGGTGAGATTTCCTTCCAAGGACGGACATCCATCAGTACAGTCCCAGGGTGACGTCGCAGCAGATGAGGCAAAGTTACTACAGGACATACGTTTGTTACGTAAGGATGAACTGCAGGTATGTCTTCATGCCAGAAACAAGCAAGAATGGTGTTCGTTTTATCAGACAATCATGACGGTGCTGCAACGGTTCTTGTATTCTGCTGATATAATGAAGTGGTTATCTTCCACTACTCATTCCATTGGGGGTTCAACTGTCGAGTGAGCCAAATTAGACAAATGTCACATCAGAAAAATTCTTACGAACAAGTGTTATCCTGGGACTTAAACTCAGTTTGTGGTGTTTGCTTTGTTTTTCTTTTGACTCCACAAATTTTGTCTGTACTCTCACGAAACTTTAGAGGAAATGTGCTGCTTTAGTTTGTTACCAAGAAAACATGGTAGTTGTTTGTTAACACAAAGTCTCCTCTTCTTAGGAGTTGCCTTACGTTGCCATTTGCTTAATAATTAATGCTAGAAAGAGCGAATGCTCACCTGAGCTTCTTGAAAATTACTAACAGTTTGTGTTTGGCACTTGGTTTCAGTTGGTGAAGTCGTCCGTTGCTTCCAAGATTCCAGACTGTATCCAGCGAGTTCCAAGGTCTCTGTCAGTTCCAGCTGGCTCCAAGATCCTTGCTGTGACGGTCAACTGCAAAGGTTCCTTCTTATTTTTTTGTTTATTTGCTTGTTTATTAATTCATTTGTCTGTTTGTTATTTATGTTTGTTTGTTTAAATGGGGCGTTTAACCACTTAGGAAACAATTACTTTTAACTAGCATATATGAAAAAGAGTTGTTGGACCATTGTTCTAATAATAATAGGGTTTTAAAACCCGTTTTTGTTTTTCCCGATTTCCAATCATATTTTTTTGGTGGAATGTTCATAAAGCAAGAAATTAAATTGGTCTAGACTAATGTAGAAAAGTCACAGCAACTAAAAAGCAAATCTTATGATGAGCATTCAAAGTCAGCAAAATGAAAGGAATATGAAATGAGCAAGTGACCCACTCGTTCTTTTCGTCGTGTATGCCAAACAAACAGCACAGCAGGCAGTAAAATAGAATAAAGCATGTATAGTTTAGTAATTAAAAGACTAGAAAACACTCTTTATGGTTATTTCACTCATTTTTATTTGGGGTGACCTCAGCTGGTGAAGATAAACCATAAAATGAGTCTTTGGTTGCCCCATGTACAACCAGAAATTTTCCTTAAAATCAAGCCCTGGTTGTGAACCCTGCTGGAATAACATTGACGAAACATACACCAGTAGCTCTGTAAGGTATTAATATCTTGAACACCCTGTCTTTGTACTAGGAGTGCATGTCCTTTTGAAGACCCCCAGTGGAGTGCGGTATGCACTGTATAGTTTAGCATCGTCCAAACCGGAACCAGGGGGGACAATACCTTCAGATTGCTCCTCCTTCCTCAGTCAGACAGGAAATCATGAAATCAGGCTGTATGGTGCTAGTGATGTAAGTATCAGATGTAGAGTGTGACTAACAGATGGAAGCCCCACAGTTATACATAATTAAGATTTTCAGACTTCCGGTTCAAGTTCAAAAGAAAAGTGAGCTCTCATTAAGTCAGGCTATTGTGTTTGGTGGTGTTTGGACCGGAAGTCTGAAACTCTTGATGTGTATAGGCCCCCATATTTACAAGCCATATCGTTTAAAAGCCCCTATAGCAGTACTTTCCAACAGTTATAATCCCAACAATTATAATCCCCCACAGTTATATACAGTTGTAAGCTCTCACAGTTTTAAGCACCCGCAATCATGTGCCTGCCAGACATTTAATTTTGAACAGACTGTAGACCACCCTCCCCATACGTTTTGAGCACATACTTCCTGTGTTTAATGAAAGTCAGATATATTGCTTAGTCAACTTTGGAAATGTTAGAAGATGTACGATACCAATATCAATTGTTGCTCCCCACGGGGCTTTTCAATAACCTGCTCATATCAAATACATAGTTCAGCACCTTGGTTGAAGGTCTTAGCCAGATGGCTATCAGCAGCTCACAATGATTTCTTTCTGAGACATTACTGTAAGTCGCCCTCACATAACAGACCACAACACCGGGATTTCTCTACTCTTTTCAAGAACTGCGTGGGTTTTTTAAATCCCCCTTACACAATTGTTTAAGATTTAAATCCCACTCATGCCTTTGACAAACTTCACAATCATGCAGAGTTGGTATATATTGGTAATTTAGCCTAAATATGCGAAACCTAACAGAACAGCTAATCCTTCTAGTCATGCTTCATCCGATGTTGGTCTTTGCCAGTCTGACAAAGTCTACACTCATTTATTCTAATGAGAAACTTAGTGTATCTTATTTTCTTATAAAGAGCTAGTGCTTAAGACATGAATCTAAAGTAACGAATTTTCCAAAGTTTGTCTGAAATCAGTTGACAAAGTTTCGACATCATGATTAACAACTATATCTTTTTCTTCCACTAGGAGTCACTCGTTATGATGACAGACACGAATGGTGCCCTCTTCCCACTGTCAAGAAACTATCTTGGTACTATACGAGACCCCATGTGGCTGGTAAGTGTTGTGCTATTGCCTGACATTTCTGTTAATTCGGACATTTGATATAATGTCACAGCTTCGAGCTGTTTTGCAAACCGATTTGGAATTCGAAATGAATGGCTTGAATCCCAGTTCAAGCGTGAAGAGGACAAATTTCATTCAAAATGCTAGCTAGCGTTTGAGCCTTGTTTCAGCCAAACTTGAGTCTTAATGGTACTTAATGGAAATACTTCGAGCACAATTGAAGCGGTCAGCGAAAAACGACTTAAGTGGTGACTTCAGCTGGCTTTTTAGAACATGGAGAAATTTCTTGGTTTCATTTTTTTGCTTGGTTAATCATAACAATTTAATAAGTCCAGGTAGGGACTACAGGCTTCTCTGGCCATTTGAGATTGATGTCTTTTGGTAGTCATGAGGCAAAAGGCAAGTCATTTGGTATTGTTTGGGAGAAACTCAGTTAGGAAAACAAGAACAAAGTGCTTGCTATGTTTAACACGAGTCCACTGGCCACCGTACATAGCATTAGTGGAGAACTGTGGGGTTTTATAAAGGGTATAAAATCGTAACTTCGGTTGTTTTTGCACCGATCTCTTAACATATCGTAGGGAGTTCCATTAAGTTTGAAACAGAAAAAGATTGGTGACACTTGATTTAAGAACGAGTACTCCTAGTTAAAAGTATCTGCTAAAAATTAGAAGAACCCTTTTTAAAATGGTAAGTCTGAGTTTGCAGAAAAGAACTTCCTTCTGATTCGCAACAAGTGAAACACGACTTTATATGTTCTGATGACTCCACAGGACCTCCCCCCTCTGCAGTGCCTGGGGCTTGGAGTGACGTCTCTCAGGTCTGGATCATGTGACTCGAAGAGTAGAGTTGCTGTTGTTGTGCTTGCCCTTGAAGTAAGTTGGTTTTTTGCTCATTACAAAACTTGCTTTTTGTTGGGTTTAGACAATCAGTGTAATGTTTTTCATGGTCAGTAAAAAGTCGGGGAAATTTTTTTTCAGTTGTTTGTCGTGGTAATGCTTTCTTCTAGCAAACTTGTAATTTTTAAACGACCATTAAGAAGTATTGTGGGGGGTACATGAATACTATGGTATAATGTGGACAGATGATCCATTTAGTGGTATGAAATGCTTTTTATCAAACGTTATGCAATTTTAATCTCATTGTATGCTCACCTTGACGGTTGGCCAGCTTAAGAGAAATTTACTTTATGTACAGGTCAATGAAAAATACTATTTGATCAGCGAATTCAGTGCAAAATCAGGGAATTTCATATTTTAAATTAAGTGGGGACCCTGGTTATATGTTTATGCATTACACCATTTCTGGAAATAATTCAGGAAAGCCAGTGTACAAGTACAAAAATAGTGTTATTTAACATTTGTTGTGAGCCCTGTGGGCGATAGCTTATCCATGTCATCAGCCTCACCGAAAACGTTGAGTAGCACTAAAATTGTCGATCAGCCTTTCTTTTTTTGAGCCTGATTCCTTTTTTTGTCGAACCTTTATTGTTTATTTCCTTTATACATAGACAATTTCAGGTTGAGATTTATATTACAGTCGTTCAAGTACAGTTCACAGATTACAATAGCTAGCACCAAAACTACAGTATTAATCTATTTACATATAGGTATAATGTATGTCTTATGTTCGAGGTCAAAGGATTACTACGTATCATGGACTTGTCAGTTTTGAAGAAACTTTGAAAGTAATTCCGCTGTAGATCATTACTAGTCTTGATTAATGGTCACCACTTTTAGTAGAACCGGGTGTTTTAACAGATCATGTCTATCTTAACGAAAGGGATATGAAGAGACATAGTAGTTGCTTCTTTAAAAATCCTGTTCATCACTGACAGCTTATTTGAGACATTGTGCATATGTGCATATTGTTCTGTGATAAACACACTGTAGTGGCAAGTTATCTATTGGAATGAATGTTTTGTATCTATTCAGGCAATCTGTTAAACTGTTGTGTATTAATGTTGATTCTGTTCATTTAACAGCAGCAAAGATTGATGGGGCATATTCTGGACTGTAACTTTGATGCAGTGAAGCAGTTCCTTGACTTGACAGACAGTGGTAAGTGTATGAGCAGCTTTTTGCTTCCTGCACGACTTTTGCTCGGGTTTTGTGACCTACAGGTCCTGTTTTGCTCTGGTTATTCAGCTACAAGCGTTTCTGTTCTAGACTTAGGGGCTTTTATGTGTAGTTTACTTTCTATCCAGTTTACACTCTCATCCAGGTTTTTTAATAATCTGAGGACACGTATGTGTAGAGGAGTTGAACTTTACTGTAGGCTAATGTGGGTTTTTATGGACCGTCACCTGTTCCCCTATAAAGGGCCTGCTGTAGCTGGGGAAACCTGTAGCAGTGTCCCTCTCCCTTTGGGGAAAAAGCTAATAAAATAAAATAAAAGTAAAAATGTTTTGATCAGTGCCAGTGCATGATCTTCATCAGAGAGATTTACTCTGAAGCATTATGATGCAACCAGAGACGAGTGAAAGAAAAACGAGACAAAAACGAACTACCTGACCCCGTGACATCCTGTTGACGTGGAAGGAGTTCTAATTAACTGAGCTACAAAGGCAAATACGGTGGCTGAATGAGAATGAGACCAACCTAACAATCTGAAACCATAGTTGATAGAACTAACTGGTTGTGAAGCTCAACAAACTTCAAAACGAGTGTACAAGGCTGCTTTATGTTGAACGAATCGTGACAGTGCACATTCTTTGTTCAATGTGTGAGCACAAATATTCTTACTCGATAGTTGCTCATATGCGTTTCAATACCTTTTGTGTTTTGTGCACCGTCAAGGCCAACGAACAAAAGAGATAGAGAGAACAAAAACCAGGAACAAAGAAACTGGCCGAGTTTCATAACCATTTCGCTCTATTAACCATGCTGAAACCCAGTTCATTGTCCTCTGTGTCATGGACAACTCTGTAATATCAGTATATGAACATAAACATGTTTTGATCAGTGTAGTCAGTTGGATCATCAACAGAGTCTTAAACATTGTTTTATGTACTCAACAGATGTGTGCGGCCTGGTGGAAGCAACCCTTCTTGAGAGATGTGACGGTAACAGGAACATTCTCCATGCTAGTGTATCCATGTGCTACCCAGTCTCTGCTCACGATCAGTCAAACACGAGTGACACGTCGAAAGGCACAAGTTCAGCAGCAGGCATCGGTACCAAGTTGGACTCCATTAAGGGTGCAGTTGATGCCTTGGCGGCTGCAGTGGCAGCAGCAGCAGCTGCTGTGCGATCAAGTGGCAGCAACTCTGGTGAGTCCGTGGATAAAAAATGTTTTTACCAAAAGGGTTTCTGTTAAATTGACTAGATAACAGCAAAGACACCATGGAACAACACAGCTATTGTTTAGCTGAAAAACGCCTTTGCCCACAACTAAAACTGTTTGTACTGGGAGTTAAGGTTCGATAATTTTGTTTACATTGCAGTGCGATTTAGTTTGACTAGTTCTCGTGTTTTTTTACTCACGTGCTGCCATCCTGAGATGTGGCATTCATCGTTTGTATGCAAGGTTTCCTTTGCTGATTTTACAACAACTGTAGATATACTTTTTGTTACTGTACAACATTACTGAGTAGAGCAGTTGCAGTATCTATATTAGTACCACACGTTATGAGTTGTACAGTAGTCATTGTGTATCCAACCACTTTTTGCCGGCAATATTTTTTTCCTTTTGTGTCTCATTGCATTCAGCCCAACCCAATTAGGCTCATTTATTTTGTTATATGTTCTTTTGAATTTTGTTTGGATTAGAGTACAAACAAGTTGTTAAATAAACTAATTTAAATAAATCATTTGACTCTGTGTTGTGACCAATTCAGAGCCTACAGCAGAACCCCCCACCAACAGCTCCTCAAATAGCCGACTAGGTGTGCGTCAGATGATGCAGAGGGCAGTGTCGGCAGCGCAGTCAGCTTCCTCGTCTCTCTCGGCATTGGATGGTGATGATGATGCTCCTGTCCCCACTCTTCACTGGCCACCAGACCCACCAGGTAAGGAAAGGATTCGTGGTACTCTTAGAGTTGAGAGCACGGCTTGATTAGCGTTCTAGTAAGTAACAGTTACCTAGATCTGATTTATCTTTGGTTAATCTTTGTGAAAAAAAAACTCATTTAAAGGTGGTATTAAATTGTTTTGTTGACGCTGCTTCCTCTTCTTCTTCCTTCTTTCTTCTTCCTTCTTTCTTTTTTCTTCTTTCTTTTTCCTTCTTTCTTCTTCCTTCTTCCTTCTTCCTCCTTCCTCCTTCCTCCTTCCTCCTTCCTCCTTCCTCCTTCCTCCTTCCTCCTTCCTCCTTCCTCCTTCCTCCTTCCTC
>JAOBYE010713913.1:13680-25545 GCA_025403585.1 Parazoanthus swiftii
GAACATTTTGAGGCTGAGCAAAATTTTACTTGTTCTTAAAAAAAGTGTGTTGTTGTTGTTGTTGTTGTTGTTGTTGTATAGCAACAAGGTTTAACTTTACAGTTGCCGCTTATAGTAATACTTCTTACAAGTTTAGTTAACCCAAGGTTTTGATACAGGGACTTAATAAGTCTAACTTTCTCAGGTTGAAGAAGACGTCCCCCACAGCATACTGCGACTGCTGGGAGAAGTGTAAGTGTCGAGCGTTGATCCCAGGACCCCAGACCTCAAGATTACAGCTGCTAAAGAAGCTTGTCACCGAGACCAACCTTGTCACCAAACCCAATGGAAAGTAAGATTCATAAATTGTTTATTTCGAATTTAACCAGAGTTGGAAGAACGAAACCTACAGCTGTTTGCTTTAAGAAATTTGTCCTTCGTTTTTCCGGATCATTGTACTCTATCTGTTGTTAGTTTCTTTGATCTTGTAAAATAATATTATACGTGTAAAATAAGTGAACCTATGAACCATTAATTTCAAAATATATTAAAGGTTTTTGAATGTTGATGGTTTCATTGTTTGTATTGGCATTAGGGGCGAACATCTTCTGCTGTTTCTGGTGCAGACTGTCGCCAGACAAGCAGTTGAACAAAGACAGTTCCGTCCCCATCGATCAAACGAGCCATCTCGGTCAAAGATAACTTCTAAGTCGCTGGGTTCTCAAACTCCAATGCCTCCCCTGCCTGAACATGACCTCGAACCACCCAAATTTTCCCAGAATGCTCTGGAGTTCGTTATGCAGGACTGGAGAGCGGTAAAAGCCATGATTATAGATAGCTCTAAGAACATGCGGGATTCAAGGTACGTAACCCGAAGCACTAATTGTTAGACCTTAAATAATTATCATAATATCAGTATCATGATCATAATTTTCATCACCATCACTATCATTGTCATCATCATCATTACCTTTGTTTATTATTATTGTCATTGTTACAATACTCATCATCAATTCCGTTATTATTTATTGTCACTATTGTTATTGTTATCATTATTGCAATATTCTTCATCATTAACATTTTCTTCCACATTATTATTATTATTATTATTATTAATATTGTTATTATTATTATTATTACTGTTATTATTATTATTATTATTATTATTATTATTATTATCTAGACAAACAGATACACAGAATAGTTGTATTGACAGGTAGACTGACTCAGGTAAGATTGGGTGTAAAGCTGACGTGTCAGCCGTAAATCGTACGGTAAAAAACATACCATATCGACACTTGTTGATCAGACCCAGGGGTAGGTTCAGTAAAAGTTTTACACTTGTAATTTACAGTTGTTTTAGGCCTCTGATCAATATCTGCACTTGTACCAGACAAGTGCAAAACGTTTCTTGAGTTCGATCCAGACTGTTAGGCAGACATATGTACTAATACTATGAACGAACAGACAGTGAGCTAAGACAAATGAAATCGAATCAACCTGCAAACAAACCAAAAAAACCTCTTGTCTACGGGTAGACAGGCAAGTATTTTTTGGAAGGATCAAGTAAAATTATTCGTTAGATATATCTTCGAGTAGTGATTCCAAAATGTTTGTCACATCTCAATAAACAGGGTGCCTGGCACTGACGGTAGTGGCCCCGCAGAAATTCCATCACCTTCCATGCTACCATTGTCGGAACAAGAGAAGCATCTGACAGAACAGCGGGGAACACTCAGGCTGGATGCGTTCACTCACTGTTTGATATCCAAGTGCCCCATGGAGGTGAGCATACTGTTAAAATTACTATGATAGTTAACAATTGTTCCACAGACGCGCGTTGGATATGAGCTTTTAGATAGTAGACGAGGTATGGAGCACCGAGTCAACTTTCATAAGCTTATATCCAACAAGCGTGAGTGGAATCATTGTTTTATCAAATACCAAACACTGAATAAAAATATCTCGAACTTTTTATTCTAACGACTATAGTTTTTGGCCATTTTAAGGGAAAATTTCTGTCTATTGTTGTAGGCTCGAACTTGTAATCGTTCTCGCTGGTATTTACGTGTTTTCAACACCAAGTTAATGCTGTAGAAATGAATCTGATCATTGCAATAAGTGGTAACTAGGAATGCGAACTAACTAGACTATTACAACAATACGAGGATTACGTGCTTTTGCTATTACTAATGGATCACGTGCTTTTAACGTGACATTTTCGTTGACCTTGAGTTTGTTACTTGGGCTATGTAAACGCACCTGAGTTTTCAGTTTTTGCGCTTTCATTCCAGGGTGAAATTGCATTGCAAAAACTGAAATCTGGTGCACACATGCCTACCATAATCCATAACAGATGCCGTGATTGTGTTCTTTTTAACTTTTTTTGAAAATCGTTTTGTTCCAGACTTTGGATCATTTACTTGTCACTTTGGTAACAGCAATTGAGAACTCGACTGATCCCCAGCGCTCAGAGGAGATTGTTATAGCACGGCGGTTTGTTCGTTCAGTTGCCCGTGTGTTCGTTATTTTATCGTCAGAGATGGCTCCTGCCAGTGGCAAGAAGAAAGCGTAAGTATATTCAGAACGTAGTACTGGTTGGAAAAGAGAAATTCAAACGAGACGCCATAATGCACTATTAGCATTGCATGCTAGGGCCATAGAATTGGTGACAGAAGGAACAACTGCACACACTTTTGGAGTCCAACTAAAAATTCAGTTATCTCAGGAAGTGTTTTGTTAAGTGCTGTGTAGCCTCTATAGTACAATTCAAAATCAGCTGTCCTTTCAAAAAAGCCGATTTTTTTTAAAAATGAAGAAGCTTTCAAACATTTTCCAAATTTTTCCAAATTTTATTATGTATGTCTTCAATCCACTGGTTTCTTTTGTGTGGGTGTTTACTGTATTGTATTCATTAACACTTTCGGGTCTGGGAGTGGGTGAAGGGGATGTTTGCCAATCCTGGGAGTGGATGAAGGGAATGTTTCTCATTCCTGGGAGTGGGTGAAGGGAATGTTTCTCATTCCTGGGAGCGGATGAAGTGGATGTTTTTCGTTCCTTGGAATGATTGAAGGGTATGTTTCCCGTTCCTGGGAGTGGATGAAGGGGATATTTACCTTTCCTGAGGGCAGGTGAAAAGTATGTTTAAGGGAATGATTGTCATTCCTGTGAAGGTGATTCTTGAATCATATCTAATCAAAGTGAATATCACAAGTAAACAAGAAGCAAATCAACCAGTGTCAGTTGTTGGGGTATTTTGCACATTAGTAGAAGGTGACCATCAAGTAAAAGAATTTGCTTAAACCTTTTTATTCTTCTATACTACTTGTACAGGAGCTTTGCCCAGCCGCTGATCAAGTGCAGGCGTGTGTTCCAATCACTCTGCACAATTGCAATTGCTGAGCTGATCCAGACTGCAGACTCCCTTTTAGCCCCTGTGCGCCTTGGCGTGTGTCGACCTGCTCAGCCCTTCTCGCTGCTGACCACCAGTACTGAGGCTACCCAGGCTACAGAGGAACTCTTCACTGTCGAACCCTTGCCCCTCCGGCCCTCTACCCCTTCCTCTGTAGAGGAATTCTCCCATCCTGAGAGGCCTCCAACTCGTAGGGGGCGAAGCCACAGGAGTCGCCGACGTAGAGTTCAAAGTGCAAGTCATGACCAGTTACCGCAGGAGCCATCACATGTAGGTGATGCACCAGTTGCTGAGGACGTTGAGGTTAGTTTGTAGTGACCTATACAACTGTCTGTCTTTTTCAATCTACCATTTGGATGGGCTTATAAACTTGGGGGCTGATTTATGAATAACCTTTACCTTTGGGATTTGCTTAACCATCCGTGGACAAACACAGAACGTGTCCGCAATTGTTGATGCTGCTGTTAAAGATCCAATTGGGTCTTTCGTTCTGAGAGTAGAGCTTTGCTGACTGATTGGGTATTTTCAGTCGGCTGATGCTTTGGTTCTATTCCCATTCCAGAATGAGCAATCTTATGAGATCGTTTGTGAAAAGTAATTTTGTGAACATTGCTTACTGTCTACAGATTGTGGATGGAGTTGGAGTTGAGATGGAGTCTGTAGGAGGCCATGATGACCGTGAGGAACCTGGGGATGAGGAAGTGGAGAGTGGAGCAGCAGGAAATGAGTCGGATATGGATCTTGATTTGCTTGCCGAGAGTGAAAGTGACAGTGAGGAGAGCAACGTGGGAGAGGTAGGGATTCGATTGATGGTTTGACAGTGATTATGATTAAGATTACAGGTATGATTATGACTACGATTATGATTATGGTTATGATTATGATTATGGTACGATTATAGTTATGGTTATGATTATGATTATGGTTATGGCTATGGTTATGGTTATGGTTGTGGTTGTGGTTGTGGTTATGGTTGTGGTTGTGGTTGTGGTTGTGGTTATGGTTGTGGTTATGGTTATGGTTATGGTTGTGGTTATGGTTATGATTATGATTATAGTTATAGTTGTGACTATGACTTTCAACCAGGCAGCAGAAGTTTCTTGATATATTCAGGTGTACCTATTGTATTAGGGAAAGTAATGTCTTAGAATGTTCCAGTTTCCAGAGGGACTTTGAGTTTAAGTTCTTTTGACAAGCAAAATGTTCTTAAAGGCTTGTAAGATTCAAGTTTAAGATAACAGGTCTAGCAAGGATAATAGAGAACTTTGAAAACAAGTGACAAATGAAAATGCTTGCGTTCTAAGATGAAAAGCAATCCCAGTTTCAAAGTCAAAATGCCTGGCTTGTCTGCAAAATGGTTTAACACAAATGTCAATCCGTAGGTCGAAAGTGCTCGCCGAATCAGAGCAGCTGGCTCTCTCATTGGCTCAGACGGCAGTGCAAGTGGTGTGGAGAATGTCGAGTTCTACTCTGCCGAAGGGTCTTCAACAGGTGAGGAGGAGGAGGAAGAAGAAGAAGAGGAGGAGGAAGAGGAAGGAGAGCGTGACACGCAGGAGAGCACACGCAACGAAAATCTACCCGATGCCACCCCTGTTGGGAGAGCAACAGCAGGTAGAGCGTTTACGCTACATTTATGTTTACAACAGTCTTTGATGTTTTGTCCTCGTTCATTTATCAGTGTTAAGCTGGCGAAAGCAAGCTTCGTACAAATTTCTGGAAAACTGTAAAAAAATCCGGAAATCCAAAAAAAGTCCTAAAATATAAAGGACACACCATATTTTTAACATTTGATTGCATTTTACACAAACATTAGTGGGTAAACTTCCTTTTTTATGTCATAAATATTGTTTGCACATCAAAGCTTGCATTTGAGGAAATTTGTAAACAAAAAAACTCTGTGAAGACGTTTTGGCGCCACCTTTATTTTTTGGAGTATTAGGGTGGCGCCAAAACCTTTTGACATAATTTTTTTGAAACTTTTCTCAAATATGCTCTTTGATGTGCAAACCACTTTGATGAAATAAAAAAAACAGAAGATCACCGACTAATTTTTGTGTAAAATGCAATCAGATGCTTAAAGTAAGGATTTTTGAGTCCATGTCAAGTTGCCATGGTAACATAAGTTTCTGTGGGAGAGCAAGAGTTGATGAGGTTAAAGGATATAGTAACACCAGCTATCATAAAGTAGGAGTAATCTGCCTCTACAAATAAGTAGGCCTTTCATAAAGTTCAGCGGCATTGAAAACTGTAAAACTGTTTCGACTTGTTTTTCAACTTGTTAACTCTTACTTAACCCTTAAAATTGTTAACCTTTTATATAGCAACCGAAACCAGTTCCACTCCACATGCCATGCAGTGGGCTATTCGCAACCATCCTGCCCATGCCAGCAGCGGCTTCTCCTCGACCCACACACCGGGCAGCTCAGGCTTCATCTATGTTGACTCCGCGGCACTGAGGCGCGGTGCCGGAGGTAATGCCGCAGCCGCTGCTGCCGCTGCAGCCAGTAATAATGCAACTGAACTAAACAGCAATCCAAGGCACAGTATGAGTAACTCTGCTAGTGCTCTGGCTAGAGCGTTTGGGATTGTTGTGAGAGAGGTAAGGATCGTTTTTTATGATGATACATAAATGTTCTTAGTTTAAGTGCTGTACAGATATCCCAGGTAGTTCCTTCTGAGCGAAAGCCCTGGAAAGAAAATGGGCTCACACCGAGAAAGAGAAAAAAAACCTCTGACCCCAGTGGGAGTCGAACCCACAAACTCCGGAACAGATCACCATTGCACTACTATTTGAGCTGCAAGGCGCCAGTTAGGAGCTGTTTACTTGTACATCACTCAGTTTGTCACGTTTTAGCGCCTATATCTGTTTGTTAGTGCTGAGCAGCCAAGCTTTATTGGTTACTCCCTCTTTGAAGGTTCTTGGCCTTATTAGGCCTTGCTAGCTGCTAACGTTCAGTTCTGGTGTTCAGAAACTCGATAACAGACTTATCATTTTTTTAACTTTTGGTAATGTTTCATTGGTAAATATCGTTGACGAGAAGTTCATGATGCCAAAGATCTTGCTATATATATCTAGGTTAGCTTTCCTTTCTTTCCTTTGTATTACGCTGTATCGAAATTCAAAATTCCTGTGACTCGCATTATCTCCAGTGCCTATTCTACCTTTTTTTACATGAATAGGATGATGTCCAAGAATAACTTTGTAGAGAACACAAAAAATGTCAAACGAATATTACCTATTGAAATAAAAATGAAACGATAAGATATACTGTGTTACCAGACATAATATTGTAAGCAAGTTTATAAATGCTACTGGACAGAAATCTGGGCATTTTCTGCTGAGCCACATTTTCAAGTTTGGCTGATTTGAATGACAACATTCTGGTATAAACAAAACACCTCTGGTACATTTTTCAATTCTTTTTTTTGTTGGAGATGAGTGGCTTTTTCTTTTTCCTCAAATTTTCATTTCCAAGTTGTTCAGCTGCATCCGTATCATCCGTAAAACGCAAGACAAGTTTATGGAAACTAATTTGCTCAAACAGCTCCGTCTCTTCCACTAAGTGAAAAAACGGTTCTGTTTTGACGTTGAATCAGAAAATTTTTGCATGTTGGAAAGCGCCCCAGGATTGAACGCAGAGTGCGTTAATATTAGTACTTTACTGTTCCCTAACTTCTTCACAGGTAACAGATCTCCTGAATGCAGGAAAAGACCCAAGCCTCCTTCCTTCAATCAGCCTGCCTGTGAATGATGCAGCCATGAAGACATGCTGCCGACTAGCTGACCAGGGTCTCCAGCCCTCTTGGGAGTGGCTACAGACGGTACTGGATGGCACGGAATCTCAGCTGAGGTTTGGTCTATCCTTATCGGGAGCAACAGACCCTTCCCACCCCTCCCATCCTCTACATGATGTACATGGCAAATCTGCCCCAACTACTACCCCTAGAGACAGGCGTGCTCGAGAGGATGCGGCATATTTTAGATCGTGGGAGAATAAAAAGAAAAGGTGAGAAAGTTGGTAGTAGGTTTTTCATTACAGTAGTTGGGTAAAGGATAAAGGTACGAGTAGGATGTTCATTACTATAGTTGGGTGCAAGGGTAAAAGTACATGTAAGAGTAGGATGTTTATTACAATAGTTGGGTAAAGGACAAAGGTAAGAGTAGGAGGTTCATTACAATAGTTGGGTAAAGGATAATGGTTAGTGTAGGACTGCCAATCAAGTTTGCAGCGTGCTGGTGCTGAATTTACGAAGATGCATCTCACGAGGTCTAACCAAAAGCACAGGAAGAGTCCTGACAGCCTCTTTTAGGTTATTGCTTAAAATCTCTAATCATAAGCTAAAATTTATATAGGATAGGTATTCTCTTATCAGATCCATGTGTCATTTCTGTAACTGTAATGTATATGTTTATCCGTTGTAATTTTGTAGCACTTTTCGTAACTTCTGCATTTTACTTGTACATTAGTAGTTTTAAGGTATATGTAGACGGGGCTTTATAGGGTAACATATGTCTGTGGCTGACTGGTTTCAAAGCAATAATATCGTCGTCATCATAATCGTCATCAATATCACCATCACTATCATCATCATCATCAATATCACCATCATCATCACCACCACCTCCACCATCATCATCATCATCAATATCATCACCACCACCATCATCACCGTCACCACCACCACCACCACCATCATCATCATCGTCACCATCATCAATATCATCACCACCACCATCATCACCATCATCATCATCAATATCATTACCACCACCATCATCACCATCACCACCATCATCACCACCAGCACCACCACCATCATCATCAATATCATCACCACCATCACCATCATCATCATCATCAATATCATCACCACCACCATCATCATCATCACCATCATCATCATCATCATCACCACCACCACCATCATCATCATCATCATCATCAATATCATCACCACCACCATCATCATCATCAATATCATCACCACCACAATCATCATCATCATCACCACCATCATCACCATCATTATTATTATCATCATTATTATTATTATTATTACTATTAGTAGTAGTAGTAGTAGTAGCAGCAGTAATAGTATTTTTGGTAGTGCTATTATGATAATTATTATCTATTTCTCCTTTTTTTTAGTGCCAGGAGACAAGTTACATCGGGTGTTGGGACTGGGACACTAGACACAGGCAGACAGGACTTCCTCGAGTATGTCCTCTCACTCATGCGGGGGTACAACAGCGAGCATGGCGACACCTTACCCAAACTTGACGTCTCCGCCCTTCGACATGTCGCCTATGTCATGGATGCGCTCATCTATTATCTACGGAATAACCCAGACACAATCAGCAGCCACGTTGGTCCATCGAGTGTGGACGGTGCAGTTGCTGTTGATACACTCGTCGAAGATGAAGGCAGTGAGGATATTGATGATGAGGACAGTTCCAGTTTGAGACGTGATGATGAGTATGATGATGACACTGATCAAGTGGAGGATGAGCCCATGCCTTTCCCCAGCACTCCTGGCAGCTTGCACAAGTTCTTTGTCCGTACAGATTCCACACTGGTGCTAGGTGAGATATTCTTAGTCTGTGTGGACCAAGTTTCGTTGCCGCTGGTTACAATAACTACAGACGCGTTTTCCTAGTGTTTGCCTTGACTTGGTGTTAAAAATTTACAAATACCAATGTAGTAACGAGCTATTTACAACTCTGTGTATTGTTCGAGGCTAATTGTTCTCGCTGGTATTAAGGCGTATTCAACACCAAGTCGAGGCTAACGCTGAGTAAACGAGTCTGTCGACATTGTAGTCAGCGGCACTTAAGAATACAAAATTGGACTAGTATGAATGGCTAGAATGGAGGGTTTGTGCAAGGAAATACAGGAAATGTATGAAAATGTGGCATAAAGCCCCGACTTCACGTTATTACGTTATGAAGTGAAGCCCAATTAAGAAATTAGCTGCTGCACCAGGAACCTACGGGCCATAGAAAACCTTGAAAAACAATGCATGGAAAATCATAATTGGTCATTTTAAAACGTCGTGGAAAATCATCTGTGCGTGAAAGATGCAAAATTGTGGCAAACATCATGAACCATAGATTTTTGGGACATTTTCGTAGTTTTTTAGAATAAAGTCACAGAAAAGTTGTGGAAAATCATGGCGTCTAGATGAAAAATTTGTGTACGAAGCCTAAGTACACGTTGCATTGTTCCAGTCACTTAAAATTAAGGCCAGGTTTGCAAAATTCTTTCTGGAGGAGATTAATCGCAGAGAAGCCTCAAACTGGGATATTGAAATTTAATCTTATAATTTGAGTATGGTTATTGCAATTCAATTAAATACTTAACAGACCTGTACAGAGGATCTTCATCATACGTTAGCCTTCAAATGAAGTATGGAAAATTCTATCATAAAATTTGAGTATGGTTTTGCCAGCCCATTGCCGAATTACGCTCCACTGCTCACTAACAAAAGCTTCAAGTCGAGGCTAAATTCTCACTTTTCATACCTCAACTCGATGCTTTTGTTTGTCGGCAGTTGAGCATATCAATTCGAAAATGGGCTATTATTAGGATATTATTAGCACGCTACTAGAGGATCCTGAACACAAGTTAACCTTCACTGAAGTTTGGAAAATCTATTATAATATTTGACTATGGTTATTGTAACCTCCAGTAGATAACAAATCAATTAGATTTCATAACAGTTTATGAAAACCTTTGTGGTTAACAGTCTTTGGAAACTTTTGTCGTAACCCTTGCTTTTTTAGGATGTGAACCTCCAGACGCAACTCATGTTGCAATCGAAGAGGCAATACCGCTTGCCATTCAGCCCCATCTTTTACACCCTGCGGCGAGGCGCGAGCAGCTCTTCGGGGTGGCCCAAGATCAGGTGGGAGAAGAGAGAGGGAGGGCTCTACCAAAGAACATGGGCTATGGCGGTAGCACAGCTACAGTGGAATCCCAGACCGGTGGGGGTCCTGTGGCTGGTAAAGGCAGTGGGGAGCCTATGGATAGTTGCGGTGAGTTCTGAATAATAGTTGTTTTATTGACCGCCAAACAGTGCAATACAAGTACAGCATAGTTGTACTTAAAGCTTATTCAGCGAGGCGGATGGGCTGCCAAACGTGGACACTAATTAATATACGATATATTAAAAAAAGGAGATTTTAACAACATAATTTTATAGGTATGTGGTTGTTTGTGTGTTTTGAATGTGTCTTTAAAGCAATCTGAGTTATGTTTGAGACCAAACCGGTAACACTAAATTATCAACATGTTCAACTAAGTTTCGAACGTTTGCCAAACTTCTACACAGTCTTGAAGACCACACACAAGAACAGACATTTGATTAATGTAAGCTCATGATACTCCATGTTTTGCATAAATTGCATTCGGTAAAACGTAAAATAATCTTGTTACGACCTAGGAATTTACATGTGCAGTTTTCACCCTAGACTCTGCCAGTACGTCACAGGAAGTCAACGTGACCCAAGCTTTCTCGAGGACAGTTGCCGTGTCTTCCGCCATTTTGCCCTCTCCCTCGAGCGTGCTAACAAATAGTGCTGGGTCCCAGGCCACGTTGCCCTCTCCCCACACGGTGGAGACAAACAGCGCTGCGTCCCAGGCCCTGTTGCCGTCTCCATACACCGTGGTAACAAGCAGTACGTCTGCAAACACTCTACTTGGAAGATGGCGGCTGTGCGTGGAACTGTTTGGTCGTGTGTTCCTGGAAGACGTTGGTGCTGAACCTTGTTCAGTCCTGAATGAACTCGGCCGCTTCGATGTGAAAGAGACTAAGTTTAGAAGAGAAATGGAGAGGCTGAGGAATTCAACCCAGAGGGATCTCACTTTGGAAGTGAGTTTATAGTCGAACAAGAGTCCTTTGAAAACATTTTTTCTTTAGTTTTACATAGAATCAAACCAGTCAAATGTACTTGAAGCCTTTAGACTTGATCCACGTTTAAAACGAGTTATAAAAGTCTGAAGAGTTTCAGTTATTGAGATATTTTGAATTCTAGCAAACTAGAATCTTCACGTTTTTACCGTTATCCAGTGTTATATTGGTAGTTCCCGCTGAGTACAGTGGCGGCACACTCGTTTTACAGTGTTAGCCTCGACTTGATGGCAAATATCTATAAGTACCAGTATAGATACGAGCGTTGTTGGAGGTTCGAACTCCTGATCATTCTGGCGAGGGTTTATCTGTATTGCACACCAAGTTGAAGCTAACACTGTAAAAGTAGGTCTATAGTGGTTGTAATCACCGGCAAATGGGAATTCGAAGCTCGATTATTCATTTTAGACACCAATTTACAATGTTTTTATCGGCGCTTCAATTAAATTCTAACGCCAAGCAAGTTTTCAAAGTAGGTACGTGATCGCGTGGGGGGGGGGGGGGGGGGGGGGGGGGGGGGGGGGGGGGGGGGGGGGGGGGGGGGGGGGGGGGGGGGGGGGGGG
>JAOBYE010713914.1:0-10954 GCA_025403585.1 Parazoanthus swiftii
GAAGTCTATAAACTTTCGAATTTGTTTAAGGCCCTGTTACACTGAACAATTTTCTCAGCAACTTTGTCTCGCAATGCGTTACGAGACAAGTTGCCGAAGAATTGCACAGTGTAGTATGGGTTGTCTCGCAACTTTTTTGTTGCGCGAAGCGTTGCACAAACGGATTGCAGCAACTGGCAGCACCATTGCACAGTTTATCACCCCTCAAGCAATGTTACTCGCAATTTTACAGCAGTTTTAACAAGGGCGCACGAGCACACTTCTTGTTTTTTATCCGAGGAACTGGGTACAAGAACAAGCTTACCTAACCCGGCCAAAAACATTGCAAGTTGCTGAAATCGATTTGTAGTCCAACACCCAACCTCGGCAACTTGCAACGCTACATTCTCAAGGATTGCGAGACAAGTTGCTGAGAAAATTGCGCAGTGTAACAGGGCCTTTAATGTGTAGAGTCATGAAGTTGCTCACACAGTTTTCATAGTTTTTAAAAAAAAAAACAGTAACATAAAAGTCAACTTACGAGAAAGAGAATCCCCAGCATCACCACTGTATCCAGATACTGTGAGCTGATACCCCATCTGCTCGCTCCCGACAGAGAAGTTGCTGTACTTGGCGAACCGTTTGTCTGACTGGAAGTCCTCCATATCGACTCTCAGTTCCTGCGGATCAGAGCTGGTCAGACGGTGTAAGTTGTCATTCCCCAACCAAAACTCGCCACTCAAGTTACCAAATCCTCTCTTGTAGTCATCCCAGCCGAGGTAGAATTCCACTGATCCATCGATTCGTCTCTGGAAGACCGTCCAACCCCCGCCGTCTGTCTCCATATCACAGAACACTTTTAGTGGTCCTTGATTGTCGGGTAGGATGGTGTACAAGCCGCTGGACACGTGACCTGACTGCAAAACGCCAAAGCAGTGTTTTGGGTGTTGAGCTAAGTGAAGGGAAGGGAAGCAAAGGAATTAGTTATGGTTTGAAGTCAGTCGCAATACGCTACTTGACAGATATGATAGCCTATCCTAGTAGCGAAAGTCAATCCTTGCTTTGTTGTTTAGTTATCATAAATCGATAAACTTTATCAGAGGAACAAGTATATGAAGATTAAAAATTCTGGCGGTTTCAAGGTCCGCCATGACTTAGGACAAAAGTTTTCGAAAGTTTTGGATTTTTCGCTTGCTTTCACTGACTGCAGTCATCGTAACAATGCTTAGCTAAATGTTTAGAAAAGAAAACAGGAAGCTTGCTGGTGATTTCAGTCGGTTATTTTCTACGTAACATGTGACACAAATGTGAGTGCTTCGTTGGAAGTTGTAACATACCGCTTATTAGCCGAATGCCGGGTCCGTACGGCAAGTTATGGACCGAGTTGTTTTCCCTTTTTTTATGACCCAAGCGTTTCGCGCTTGGGCCATGAAAACAAGGTAAGAAATAACGGAAATCCATAATTTGTCGTACGGACCGAGCAAACGAGGCTAATAAGATGTTTGTTATAAGGCTTTGTTGATTATTTGAAGCAAGTGAGGCTGTAAATGACAGCTGCTCCAGAACTAGAGGTCCGTATGGCTACTTACGGACCTGAAATCGCAGCACGCAAAATCAGTCAGCCACATAATAATTAACAGTAACTTTGGTTCTCAGCTAAATTAGGAAATGGTCTAGAAGGTTGAATATTTGGATCCAGGAAAATAGATTTGTTGCAAAAGGCATTCTTACATAAATCAGCAAAAACGATCTAAAGTAAAGGATCGAAAAGTTTGGGAACTAAGAAAAAAGGTTTTACGCTTTTACCAACATTTTATCGGAATAGTTTTCAACATAAATCAGCAAAAAATAAAGTTTTTTAATATTTTCGAGCCATGTCTTGAATATTTTTATGTGGGGCTTAACACTGTCACCACCATCTTCTCCACTTATCTTCATCTCCGCTAACCACATCAACACCATCTCCACCTACCAACAATCTCTGCTAACCACCACCATCTCCACCTACCCAGCATCTCCGCTAACCACATCAACACCATCTCCAGCCACCAACAATCTCTGCTAACCACCACTATCACCATCTCCACTTACCCACTATCTCCGTAAACTACCGCCACCATCTCAACCAACACCTCCACTTTACCCACTTACTTCAACCATCTCATCTTAACACCACCATTATCTCCACCACCACCATCTCCTTTTTCCTCCACCATCTCATCTTGAGATCATCACCGCTTACTACCACCATAATTTCCACTTACCAATAACACCGCCACCATTTCTTCTCACCATCATCTTGATCAACACTGTCAACACTACCTCTGATTCCCCAAACCATCTCTGCTTTTCACTTCCAATTCTGTTGATAATTACCATCATTAACTCTATAATCACTTCCCTCGCCATCATATCCGCTTACCATCACTGCCAATATACCCTCGTTTTGCGGCCGTTCTTGCAAAAGGTAACAATGTGAATCATGTCAATAGCTAATGCAGTTTCAGTGTCAATGTTTACATGATTCCAATTCCTTTTCGACATCTGTGTGGGTTTTAACATATGAAAAAATAAAATATTAAAAACGGAGCCGAAAACCAGGTCCAAGCAATAAGAAGAGGAAAAAGAAAAAACGCTTCAGTTTTCATCTAAAATTATAAAATTTAAGTTGCAATGATATACTTTTCAATTTGATAATAAACTTTTGGATCTGTTTATAAACAGACTTCCAATTTCAAAACTTTACGCACAGCTAGTTATAACTGCTATTACCCACCGAAACTGCAATTTCGTCCGTCACCAATATATCCGTCAATACAGCTGCAGTTAAATGAACCCACGGTATTGCTACACTTGGCCAAGGTCACGTGACAGTCATGAGTTTTTGACAAACATTCATCGATGTCTGAAACGCAAATAAATATATTGCAGTAACAAAACTTTATAAGAAAAAAAAAACAGTTTTAGCGAGAAACCGTTTATTGGAGAACAATTGTTGAACTGTTATCACTGCAGTTTGGATCGAAAACTCAGTATGTCAATTATCTTTTTATTCTAAATTAAATTAAATTATAATAAATTATGGAAAAAGGTAAAGCATAAGTATGATTGCACTCTAAAATGAAGTGACTTTTCCTGAAATTTATAAGTAACAATTTTAACGTTGCGTCTTTTAATCAACCTTTTACCATGCAACCAGTTTCTGAGTTAACGAGATTTTTTTCTAAATGTTTCTCATGCTGATTTTCTGATTTTTTTTCTGTGTGACTGCTGCTTTTATTAGTTAAAGTTAATTCAAACAGTTTTCGAATAATTTTGATTCAGATAAGACCTTATGTAAGTGAGTTACGCACTACACATAAATCTCTCTTCTTACTTACCACTACAGTTCCGACAGTTGCCAGCAAAGATAATTATCAACACTTTTAAAGCTGATCAATTACATAGCTTCAGTTGTCTTTTTGTCTAACTAAACTGAAAAGGGGGAAACTGATTGAAGAAGAAAAGCGTGAAAAAATCGTAAGGGAAAACGAAGTACGCAATAGTCGTTGCGGAAATGATTCGTAAATTTAAGGCTCGGTTTGTCGTCTGTCAGGCCCGTAGGCAGGATTTTTGTTTGGGAGGGGGATGGGTGCAAACCAAGGGCGGCTAGGTACTAACAATTTCCATAATCCATGTATGTCCTCTAAAATCCATTAACAAAGCCAATACGTTTCATAAACTGTCAGGCTTCTCGCTTTTTCATCGTTTTATTAAATCTCCAAATGCGAACCTTTTTGGGTCCGTGGGGAGGGGGTGCGTACGCACTCCCCTTCCTATATACGGGCCTGTCTATATGCGAATATACCTGTTTCACACTGTTCGCCTTCGTAACCACGCGGACATGCGCATTTGTAGCGGCCGCCTTGGAAGTTGGGAAGGCACGTGGCGTTCGCAGGACATGGAGAACTAGAACACGGATTCTGTGGACACAAAAGAATAATATATTTCATTGTATAAGACAGATTTCAAAAGGCCATCCATGATAGCTGTTGAGTCATCCTTTATTAAGTGTTTGGTACTGAAGGTGAAAACTGTTATAATTGTTTTTGTATGCGTTCGTTTCAGTTCAAATGATAATTGTGTTTGGACAAAGTACTCGTCATGCGGAAATACTGCCCAGATTTATCTGATTAGAAAACGACTGAAGTTCTCAATAATGAAAGCCACTGACGGTGTGGCGAAAGAAGGTTGCCCAAGTTCAGGCCTCGACCAGGCCGGGATTCGAACCAGGGGCCTTCTGGTTGAGAGTCAGAGATCTTATCAACTGTATCAACCACGCTCATACAAAATTGAATTTGTTTAAAATTGTTAATTTGATTTATTTTTTTCCCATTATGGATTGTATCTGGTGAGTCTTACAAACTATCACATTCTATCATAGTATGTTCAGGAATTAGCTCACCTCGAGAGCAGCATACAAGAAACCATTTTTGGTCGTCAAGTCTTGGGGGTGCCGGATGTGATCAGAGTCGCTCAGCTCACACATACGTCCGCTGCTCTCTTGCGGGCCCAGATTGTACGACACACAAGTGCCGTGTAAGAAACATTTTACTTCACAAAAATCTCTTTCTGTGACCCGAAATGACCCAACGGTGTGATTAACCAGCGCTTGTCCCTCAATATCTGGCAAAACTTTGGTCACCCTGCATGGACTACCTGTCAAGAGGAAATCAATCTGTCAATGGTTCAGTTTCTTATTCGTAGTTACCGCTGATTACAATGACTACAGACTCGTTTACTCAGCATTAGCCTCGACTTGGTGCTAAGTATTCATGACTATGTAGTAACGAGCTTTGTTTACAGCTCTGTATATTGTTAGAGGCTAATCGTTCTTGCTGGCATTTATGCATATTCAACACTGAGTTGAGGCTAACGCTGAGTAAACGAGACTGCCATTATTGTATTCAGCGGCATTTACGAATATGAAACTGGACTATTGCCAACCAATGGTAAATCATGCATGAGTATAACGGTGGTACTAGCAACTTCCAGCTAAACTCAAAGGTCGAATGATATTTTTAGTTTCGCTTCAAAACTTACCTAGTGATGGGGGCGGCACAATACCTCATGCGCATGCTTTTGTGATTATATTGCTATTTTGGTATCACCGTTATCTCATTCCGCCACATTTTGAAGTCATATATTTTGAAGAGTGCACTACGACACAAACAAGTAACAAGAACTGTTGATGATCATAGAATCCTTATCTTTGCTTAAGTACCACACTCTGTGGGCGGTGGAAACTTTTGCTACGAGCTTCAGATACAAAGTTACATTTTACAAACATCATAGCCAAAGGTCGCGCATTTGTTGTGCGTTGGCTTGGGTTCAAAGAGACCTACTTTAGCAGGTCCGCCTTGGGAAAAAAGCGCTGTGAAAAGACTTCGTTTCTTCACAGTAATTGGTATGGAATCAAATTGTTCAGGCATGCGCTCTTACCTTCAGTAGTCTGAGCTTCAGAGCAGCCAGACAAAGCTCCGTAAAGACAAATAATTGAAACGATGGACGCGATCTGTATTAAGTGGTGAGAAAAAAAAATAACTTAGTTTTTATCAAGATGTTGAAGTCACAAATTGGCAGCTAAAAAACTGTAAAATTTGCCATTAAAATCTGTTAAAGATATCATTTTTGTTATTTTACACACAATAAATCAAGGTCCACGATCCAGCTATAGATATTTTTTCTTTGTTTTTGTTTATTATTTTATTACCGACTTCTTTAGTGAACGGAACGTTAGGATCCATGGTTACGCTCTTCCTTATAATGTTATGACAAATGTCCCGGGACGCTTATTAATTTTTCGATTTTTTTGCCAGCCTACGTTTATTAAAATTTCAAGTTCTAGTTTGATCATCAAGTAATCAGAATTTCGACTTAAAGTTTGTTGATTAGTGTCACGTTCGGTGTTCGTCGTTCCCTGTTTTTCTTTGGATTACAGAATGGGCAACAAGAATCAGAAACTGACACAAACACAGACACACATACACACACACACACACACACACACACAACCGTTTGTTCGACTTTCCCCCCCCCCCCCCGTTTATCGAGTGCCTTTTGAATCAAGCTTACAATGTTATTTCTTGTAAAAGAAAGGTTTTTTGGTCAGTGTTCTACTGGACTTGTGAACTTGTTTCATACTCGGTAGAAACTCATCATGTCACATTGGTTAGCGCTGTGATGCTGAAATTGCTGACAATTGAAGTCGTCGACATTGTTGTGAAAAGGTTCAGGTATTGATATCTGGATTAACTCGACACTTAAAGTTACCGTAAACCTCAAATCATACTATCATTTGAAGTATAGAGCAAATTCAAAACGTGTTACAGATAACTTGGCAAGTTTGCTAACAAAAACACATGAGTACATCAAGTTAATGAGATACGAATTAAAACTAGTAAAACTAACCTTGAAACTGTAGAACGCACTTGACCTTTCCATATTCTTTTAAAGGTGGTTTCCAGTTCGTTCTAACTGGTAAATTGTGCAGGTAACTTTCATAGAACTCCAAATTTAAAGCTTTTTGCCTAAAAGTGGCGGATAGAACTATTAGTTTTTTAAAAAATAATGTTTTCTTTCTCAACACGGTACCGCAAGGGTAGTGTTTGTGTTTTCCTTGGGAAAGAACTATTTCTGATATATTGTTTTGTATCGTAAAACATCTGTTTCGCGACAGGCGAGTTAGAGTTATTTATTTCAATTGAAAAAAATAAAGCATTTCTGCGATACCAACCGGAGGCCCTTTCTATAGTTGAACCTGTCTCTTCCTTTTGATTACAATTATCAATTTTCGTTATTTATGAGGTCCAAAAACATCTACTATCTTTATTGGTTTTTACACTTAATAAACCCATCGAATGGTTGAGTAACAAAATATTCTATTGACAAAAACTATGTGTCCCTATGGAAACATAAAAGAGTTTTTTAAGAACACTGTATATTACAATTTTTGTGAATATTACAACACATGGGCCATAGTTATAGAATGTTTCAACACTGTGTAATAGTAATCATAATAAGATCAGATTTTTACCGAATTTAGCGTTTCCCGTTTCAATGGCATTTGCCTACCCAAAGAAAGAGCACGATGGATTATTTGTCTCTGTTTATTTCGTACTATAGTTTTAACACAATAGAGTACCACCTTTAAGAGAGCTTGGTAACTTAATTCCTTGACCACGATTTGTATGTTATTCCAAAATTGTAGTGAGCTCTTTTTAGTTGCCAGAAATCGAAAGAGTAACGCAAAGTTGGTAAACAGCGAAAAATCTTGGGGAATTTATTTCAAGAACCTTGGCGAAGCTTTTAAAGACATGTACAAATAATCTAAAACAGAATGCATGGTGAGTCAACCTTCTGAACATAAAAATGTTTACTATAAATCTTTTTATTTTATCATCCTCAAGAAATCCACAGTCGCTCAAGTTCCTATTGCTTACACATCTGTATAGTAAAACACAAAATAAGATTACTCCAGAGCACTGCATTAAGATTTGAACAAAGGCCCAACTGGAGTGTTATCGCAAGCGTCAAGCAGTGTTTCACCAGGATCCCTATTACAGTAATCTATTTTTCTATGAAATCCGCCCTCGCACGGAGTTTATCCCTATCACGTCACCGGCTTAGAATATAATTACTTAACAACAGAAAGAGAACTCACTATTGTTTTTTTTTATTATTTTTCAGCGTTTAACCAAGTTAAGCAATTCTGTATACAGTTGTTCAAGCACCGAACCTTCGAGAAACCCATTGAATAATTGTCCGGATTTCCAATTTTTTTTTAAAATTTTCCAGGAACTCCATATCTAGTAAACCCCTTTTTTATCTTATATTTAAGTCTTTCCCTTCTTGCACGTGTTTTTTTTTTTTTCAGTTTCTAGTTCTATATGTGTAGTTTAATGTACAGACTACAGGTAAGCTCGTATAAAGTTTGTAGTATAAAGTTTGTAGTTGTAAAATTGTAGTTAAAAAACACTTAAAGGAAACATGGTGCTTTCTTAATTTTCAGAGACATTTATATCCAAATACTTTTCATAACAAACCTGTATTTACATTGTCTTAACATAATAACACTCTCCAAATATAGATAAACTGACGACCAGAAGTAGGATGTGTCTTTCCAGAGCAAGTTCGATCAAGTGAGATGAACCCTGCAATTTTTAAAAAAATAGGTCAGTGTAAGAAAAATAAGTTTTCTTTATATTCGAAAACCATTGAGAGTTGTTTTTGAAACTAATATCCGGAAATTTTCGGAAATTTTCGAAAACCGTTAAAAGTCACAAATATTTTGACTCTATTTTGAAAAATGTAAGAATATCTACACTAATCGATATCTTTGCTAGTGATGATATGAAAAATACACCGCTATTTTTCACGAGTGTTTTCAGTATTATATTCCAGAAAAACATACTTAATTATAAATATTCATACATCATTTTCTCAATAATTGCGAACTCCAGCGTGTCCATATTGTAGTGACGATGGCTTGGCAAATTTAACAGTCAGTTAACCGCGTTACTATGACAACAGGTTCCCGCCTCATGGGGGACGCTTGCGCGTTACTCGCGGTTTCGGGTGGTGCTCTAAACGACATTGTGCGCGCGGGTGATTGGCTACAGTTGGGCTTGGGGAAAATCTGCGTCATATGCGCTGCTGTCATATGCTCGGCATGCTTGGGTTTTCCACATTTGAGTGGTATGGTGTCATTCTCAGTGAGAGATGATAATATGATCTTTGTCACAGCCCTGATGGGATTGTCACCAGTGAAAATAATTAATCTGTATTTCGATAAAAAAAAGTCGCTTAACAAAACTTGGGAAACTGATGTGCTTTCATTTTTCTTTCTTTTACACATCGTTGAAGTAAAATTTATAACCTTTGGGTGCTTTCAGATGAAGAATATCGCCTGTAGTTACACACAAGTCCCGTCACTCTATATTTGAGTGCGACTTGCTTTTTCAGGAAAAAAAACTGTCAATATTATGTACTTTCGACTGTATTTTTATTGTACAGACACAATTTCGAAGGTTTCCAAAGATTTTTAAAACATTTTCTTCAATAGCCTAAAGCTTTTCTGAAAACGTTTATTGATAGTTTTTTTGATAGCTTTTTTCGACGTTTTTTCAAAGAATTCCGTGGATTTTCCAAGCCCAGAATATTTGTGTTTTTTCTGTATACAACATTTATCCTCTGCATGATTTTTATCAAATAGTACAATATATAGGTAGGTTTGCTAAACGAGAACAAATGAACACCCCTTGGTTATGTTTTCAAGAGGTCATGTTTTAATGTTATGTTTTCACTATAACACTGCGTGGATTTGGAACAGCTGTCTTCCAAATAGCTCACGGCATGGTTCTATTAAGACAGAGTAGATGTTTTCGCAAGCAAAAACAAACATCATTCGGTTTTAATTTAAAGAAGATAAACTAAAAATCTTCCCACTACCTTTAACGTTAAGAAAGACATGAAGTAGTAGTTTATCAAGACTCGGGCTCCTTCCCACAGACTTATTCCTACAGACATTTATCATACGACCCAGTTGGCACAGTTAAAAGGAGTTCGTTACAAAACAAGGCCACTTTCACCAAAGATGAAAACTGATTTACTTGGACTAATCGCTTTAAAAGTAAGTCTTCATTCATTTGTTTAGAGCTTGATGGATAGAAGGCAGCTTAAAGCTTTACTATCGGTTGTGTTAAACTCTGAGGAAGCCACAAGAATTAAATTGGACAAAACAGGAACAATCTGCATGCAACAGAAGAATATATCACGAAAGATTTTTTAAACAAAAAACAAATGTTTTTTTCTATATTTGAATAGTAATGCTAATAAAAAACATTGAACAGTTACAAAGTAACAAAAACGTAAACCATCGAAGGTTTAAATTTAACTTGTTTTCTGAATGTATCTTTTCATAAAATTTCAAGCACCTAGATTTTGCGAACTGTTTTAGTCATTTCTTATGATATTCATTAATAGGACGCGAACGTTACAGATACCAGCTACGAACCGTGTTTTATCATTTCGAAAACTTTGAACAGCAGATTCTTTGGTAACCACACAAATTCTTCATTTTTTCCTAAATTTCAGCAAGTTGGCAAATTTTCTATTCATTTATTTATGTCTTTCAAGCCAAGATGAATGAGTATGTTGTCAAAGTGTAAACATATTGTATCTTTTCGTTCGCCATGCCACCGTCTTGGTTAAATCGTTGGTACCAGTAATGTAATATGGCGGTTTTAGCACTGTTTCAGAAAAAAAAAAATTTCATTTCATCAAAATTTATATATGTAAAATTTTGAATCGAATGCGTTTTTTTAAAGTTTAACAATTATGTGTTTGCATGTGCGTACAGCAGGGGGGCTGAGGGCAGGGGGTAAGCCAACAGTTTCTCAGGTATGGGATTGAAACTTTTTCTGTTTCGTCATATTTTCATGTGAGTGTTTCAAAAAAGGCAAAAATACAACATGTTTTGCAACTGATTTTTTTTTACTGTGTCAAAATTAAACTGACAATGACACATTTTTATAAATTGGACTTCCAGTTGCAAAACAGATTTTTAACAACATCTAATAATCAACTTTTAAGTGAGCGTCATCTTAGTTTAGCCATTAGTTTTTAAAATTAGCTATATCGTTGCTTTTATTATTAATGTTTTAGAATTATAATTTTGCTAAGCATTTTAAACTACATGCGGATTTAACACCGTACTTCTTTTTTTACTGTTGCTATTTTAAAATATCATAATTGTTTGTTGTTATTTATACTATTGTTGTTATTGTTATTGTTCTTATTATTGTTATTGTTATTAATATAGATATTGTTATTATAATTATTATTAATATCATTGTTACTATTGTTATTGTTATTGTTATCGTTATCGTTATCGTTATCGTTATCGTTATCGTTATCGTTATCGTTATCGTTATCG
>JAOBYE010713936.1:0-10512 GCA_025403585.1 Parazoanthus swiftii
CGCGGGAACATCCGGGGGGTGGAAAACAACTTTTTAATATATCTCGGGACCTTTGAAACATTTTGGAATTTTTTTTTTCACAAATTGTTGACTATACCGATTATTTTCACCTATGGACAAAAAAATGAAAAAAGGTACAAAATCAATTTTTTTCTTATTCAGTAACCTTAAATCACAGAAGATTCAGTGCTTTGATGCACACTCAAGTTAGTCCCTTGAATGATTTGCGAGAGACAGTGCTAGATAACAGCAGGTTGTGTTCTATCTCGGTGCTTTTATGCATACTCAAACTTTTAGTTGTGTAAATCACAGGCATATCATCTCATTATACTACTTTGATGCCTTCTCAAAACTACCTCAAGGCGGTTTTGCTAAAAGCTCTGTAAAATTTTAACCAAGCTGTCGATATTTACTAATTAAATCTTTGATGAACTCATCACCACTGAAGATTGCCAATGAAGTCAACAGTAGTCACCAGAACATCGCGGTGAATGCCAAAGAAAAGGGAACTCAGGATCTTTGCAATTTGACCAGTGGAAGTTTCTGGTTTTCATATAATGCGCAGTTGAAAGTTAACTAGTCAACAGGTGTTCCCAGAAAATATCCGTAATTCTTAACTTTGAAAAAATGATAATATTTTCAAGATTATTCTCTACTTAATTTGTCTGAATTTGGCGATAGGGCTTACTATAGAACAAGGGTTCGTCACACTTTTGTTCATTTTTGAAAAAATTGACTTGATGATTATGCATGTGTAGCATTACCCCTGAGACAGCCACTGAAAAACTGTTGACCAGGCATGTATTTTGATTTCTCAACTAACGAGTAACATTTCAGGAAAAAGAAACAACACCCAATTTACAACCAATGAAACTGTTGATCAATTTTACTCCTTTTTCTAGAGTTACTAACGTTATTCCTTTATATTTGGCTTCAGAAACTCAACACTTTTTCGTTTTTCCTTAAAGGAAACAGAATGTGAACGTATAAGTTACACATCGCTTCAGGAAACATCAAAACAACCACGCCGTCAGTTCCATGACTGATATCATATAAATCTAGAAATTTGTCTTTGAATCCTTTGAAACTAGGAAGAGTTGATTTGTGTTTAATGCGTTAACTAATTTTAAATTATTAGTTGCTATCTTCAGCAAAAATGGCTTGATCTTTTCCAGGTGCATCCGCATTTGTCACTAAAAGTACCTTTTTATGAAGAGACCTTTACCAAGAAACTTCATCAAAGCGGTTCATCTTCATACTCTCTTGAAGAAATGGGAACTTTGACAAAACCTTGCATGTCAAAACTGTAATGTGGGGCGTCCTAAAATAACGTTTTAAAAGACTTACCTTTTTAAGAACTTTGTTGCCTTTTCAAACTTACTACTAGAACAATTTGCGAGAAACACAGGCCCAGATCACAGGAGATTCAAAGTATTTTTCTTTGCATTGATTTGCGAGAGACACCTGTACTTTGTTGCGTATTCAAACTTACCTCTAGAGGGATTTGCGCGAGAAACAAGCCTAGATTTAATGAGATTATCTTCTGCGTTGTGTGTTGGCTTTCTGCTAAGCTAAGGGCTTTGTAAAATTGTTTTAAACCGTGCTAGTGATATATACCAGTTAAATTGCCGGTGAGCTCATCATAGCTCAAGATTACCAAATGAGTTAATTTCAATCAATACATTTCATGTGGCCCCCAGGGTGCCCTTTCAGCAACCTGTTCAGATCAAGTGTATGGTCCAGTGAAGGCTTGTAATGGTTTTTTGTCAGGAACACTAAGTTGAACCTTTAGTAGACAGAACACTTCTCTTTTCAAGAAGTTATCCCACTTCTGACACTATGTAATAAGCGTAAAGAATATGAAACTACGAATATATAAGACTACGAGTTACAAGAGCGAGCGTGAGTCCACACGTGCAATCCAAGATGGCGGACTACCGTTTAAGAGCAAAGGCTCATGGGAGTTTTGTTCCCAGTCCTCTCACAACAGTGGGTGGCTTTAAAGTACCGCGATAGAACGTCTAGATACTAGAACAACGGCTTAACGTCTCTGTCCACTGAAGGTGTGGCAAAAGAAGATTGCTCAAAGTTCGACCCTCGACCAGGCCGGGAATTAAACCCGGGACCATCTGATTGGCAGTTAGAGAAATTACTAACTTGGCTAGCTTTGCACACACACACAAACACAAACATACACTGAATATACATTAGTCACAAGAATATCACGATAAATGCCCGGGGAACAATTATCTGAGAATATTTGGTTAATGACATAAGAAAAAAGGTTTTCTATTACTGAAAATCGTTTGGTCTATTTTGTTGACTTGGTTTTTGTTAATAGGTTCAAAGTCTGATTATGGGATGTGGCAGTATTTAAAATTGTCTTAACAACTTATTAGTCAGTATTAGCTTCAGTATAGCTGGTTTGCACGAAATCCCCAGAGACTTAAAGACAAAGAACGTGGCGGCCAATTTGGTGTACTTAACAAACGAAAGTAATTACAGCTCTATTGTTATTGTACACGAACATGGTGGCTATGAGGTCACATATTATTTACAACACTCTACTTTTCCATTAGGGCAATTGCAAGAGTAAATTTCCACATTCATTAGAACGGATTGCTACACCTGAAAGTTTCAGTTAAAAAGTGAAAGTAATGCCAAGATTTTTACGTTTGGTCATTAAAAGCTATAAAAGATATGTATAAAAAATCTAAAAATAAAAATATATGCATTTATAATTGATTTCGAAATGTTTCTAGGGAAGCAAGCTAAAAAAATATGATTGCATAAAAAATTTGCCTTTGCCTGAAACAGCAATTGTAGTAATATTATAGACTTTTGGAAGATTAAACTCTTGTCGTAACAAACTGCATGATGTAAAAATCTCCTAACCGCCATCTGGAATTGATGTGTTTGTTACAAAAAAGGAGTCAGTTCTCCAGATATTTTGTGGCTACTGTAACGAATGAAACGGAAGATATTTATTGTAGAGAACGTTTGAATGATTTGCAAAGACAAGGCCGGATTATTTAAGTTGATCTACAGACACATATATACTGGTTAAATTATGGTTGAGCCATTACAAACTCAGATTTTACTGGTTTGACCGCGGATTAGTTCATAGAAACTAAGATTAAAAATGTTGAAATTGCGACTTGCGCATTTGGGAAGTGTATTACGGTCAGCATTCCTACACATGGCTTAAACCTCCCCTCCTTGAAATGCCATAAATTTCCCGTGGAAACGATTTTGATTTGCTTACAACAACTAACCGGAAGGGTACTTTGACACGGGACGGATTTGTTTGGTTATGTTTTTATCTATTTTCAGACCATGAAAAAGCTGTGCGATTCAGACTGTAGACTTTCACCTGGTTTTTGATAGATAAACCGGTAATGTGAGACGCGCGACAAAATCTGAAAGTTTGCAGGTCTATATGGCTGGTGGAGGTCACACACGAAGGTCCACGAAGCTATTGATTCGTAAAGTCAATGTTGAAATGTGTAAAACGAATTTGGAGATTGCGCACATATCACGCAATCTCAAGTGTGACTGGCTACAGTGTTCCTTCTGCGGAACAAGCTCGACTTCGAAATTCCCTCGATGTCAGGAGGCACAAAATTTTCTGTCCTAAATTTGGAATGAATCTATAGACCTTCCCGTTCGAGTCGACAGATAGTTGACAAATTCGAAAATGTTAGTTTTTTAATGGATTTTCTTTAATTAGGTTTTTGTTCTCAATAGCTCAACGAAACCGTTGTATACACCATTGCAAAACCTCGTGGCCATTTACAGAGTAAAATGTGTTTACTGAAGATTGGTGGGAAATCTTCGGATTTTCTGAAATGCGTAGGCCCTCATGTTAATGCGTGATACTTGGCATGTCTTTGAACGCTGTGTCCATAAAAAGTCTGATGGATTCTTTTACAGTGTCACTGTAAATATAAAGGTGTATTTGTATAGAATTAAAAAAGATCAGTTGGAGTACTTTTTGATCACGTAACTGAACAGGTCGAATCAAAACAACACATTGTAACTGTGCCAGTTCTTGCGCCAACCGGCCAAAGTCACGGCAGTTCAATTACAAAGTATTCGAAAAAGTAACGGACAGGATTTGTAATCCCTTTTCTTGATTAACCTTTTAAAACTTTTGGCCGTAATTTTTAAAAACAATTTTTTGTTTCGTTTTTATTTTTTTTTTAAATTAGCGTTTCTGTAACCGACGAGACAAACAGTTGCGTCACGTCGGGCACAGCAAACAGTATGTCATTCCGTTGATGTATTTTCTTAATATTGAAGACAACAGCAGATTCTTCACTATCTCGGTACTTTGGTGCGTACTAAAACTTACCTCTAGGGTGATTTGCGAGAGACCCAAGCCTAGATGATATGAGATTGTCTTGATTGTTACCTTTTTTGTGCATGCCTTGTTTAGAACCCAGCTCTGTTGCAGGCTTCCTCATCGTTTATGATAGAGGTGTCGCAAATAAATAATTTGATCTTGCACCACTCTAGTTGATCAACTTGAACTGAAGTAGCAGGTAAAGTAGATCTGTGTACGAGTGTAACCGATGATGATGCTCGTTTTGTTTTCTTTCTTAACGCAGGTTGAAGATCCTTCGAACAAGTGATAAAGAGTTTTGGCAATAACGTTTTGTTTATTTGTGTAACAACCAGGATAAGACGACGTCCCTTTAGCAGTGTAATATGTAGAATAGCTATCATATACTTTGGATTGAAGTGACAGCTTTTGTAGTAGCGAAATACGTTCAGTTTACTTTTTTTCATGATCGCAGCGGCGGTTAGGTAGGCTAGTTTCTGTATGTGTGGTTTAATCAACTACGGTTGGGTATTTGGCAATAACAGATTTATATGACTTTATACAAGACTCAGCAAGCTGCAAGCTTGAATTTTATCTTGATCAAATAAAATTGTATATTATTGCATTAATAATTTCCACTGTGACCTTTTCCAGTTTTCGTGTTTTTCACGCCAAGATTATGCCATAATATCAACTTTTAATGATCGAGCTACACATTTGGCAGACTTGCAGACGCAGAGCATCCAATTTTTCTAAAATCTAGAATAAGATGCAGATTAAAATATGCAAAGGACCATAAATATCACTCAAGTTCTTTAAGATTTTTCCTCGATGGAAACAAAATTTGTTGATTTCTTCGGCCACCTTAAAATTACTTAATACTTCAAGTTCAGCTGCAACAAAAGTTTAGAAGACTGTCTTGTACCGAAAGAACAAGCAATTTCTTGCCTGTGACCGGCTCGGAATGAAAGGTTTCTAGGACACTAGGACACCAAGTTTGTCTGAACTATTCGTTCCAGCCAAGACGTGTAAAAGGGAAGCGGGGGCATGGGTACGATACTGATTAAGGATGCAGCTGACTCATGATAAGTCAAACCTTCTCGGAAAACCAAAAATGATTCCAGTTGACAAAAATTCGAAATATTGGGAGTTTATTAGTGAGAAAATGACTGTCTTAGAAATAGTTTGAGGTCTGAAATATGGAGGGTTCGAGTTATTGATAATCAACTGTAGCTTAAACGTTCATGGCTGAGATTGTCCAGATATCGCTGCATGACAAACATAATCAAGCTTGACACATAATTGTCATAATTCGATCTAAAAGTAAATAGCTTAGAGTACAAGTGTATCTTCATCTATTATAAGGTTAAATAGATAAGAATGGCTTTAACGATCTCGTTCTTTATTGTCTACATAACAGATGATATTGGCTGGTGTATTACTAAATAGCTGACATATTTTCACGTTTAACGGTTAAACAAGCAGACATTTTTACGTGCCCAAAAAACGGATAACATAAAAAACGACCTGATATGAGGCTGAAATGGTGGTCTTCTCGTGTAATGTTGTTAGGTTTGCCTTTATGACTAATCTAGAAGCATTAGCAGGCAACATTTCAAGCATATAGTAGCATGTAAAAAAACTACCCAGTGTTAGCGATCTTGTATGACTGACTTTAAACCGCAAATTTAACTGCAAGACTGAAGACGAATCCTTATTGATACGTAGAAAATACAAAAACAGAAACAAATGCAAAGCTAAAAGCTAAAATTGTAATAAAGATCAATTAGAATCATTACGAATGCGTTCGTCCAGTAAATGTTCTTGTACTCGCGAGAAAGACGATATGCAAATTGTTTCCTAACAAAGAGACCATACTTTTGTTTTATCTATAAGGGTAACTACTATTACAGGTGTCCCAGTAGTTTCAGTGATGGCAGGGAGGCTGGTCAGAAGGCTACTTACACAAGCTGAAAGCCTACAGTTAAAGGACTATTCGAATTTAATTTTTAGCACTAGGGAAAAACCAACTTACACGTGCTCAGGTCTCACGTTTAAAGGTATAAAATGTACAAATGTTACGCATCTGTTTGCATACACACATTCATACTGCGTACTGTGAAAAGCTTCACCAAATTCAAAACAGTATCTTTTTTCGTTTTAGCAAGAAATCGGAAAAACTGTTCATATTACATGAGAAAATACCCCGAAAAAACATGAGTAGGTTAAACTGACATCTTGGCAAAGACCAAAAAGAAAGCGGTGGTAAAAATCTCCAACTGGCCGGAGGCACTCCAGGTTGCTATTTAAAAACGTAACCCGGAGACGAGCAGTTTGCTCGAACTTTGAACCACTGGGTCTAAGCACAAATCTGAGTGGAGACGAACCCAAGTACAAAGCCAATGAGCAACGCTGTCCCTTAAAAAGGTGGTGACATTTCAGAACTGCAAGCGATTGCCGAAAAACCTTTTACAGTTGAGTTCGAAATGATCGCACAACAGAGCTCGGCTCCAAATTAAGTGTGGCCTCAAGAATACAAATAAGTTCATGAACGTTTCTACAAAAAAAAAATGAAAGCCATTAGCCGCTATGCATTTCCGTGGAAATACATTGAAACAATTTAAACTGATTTTTCTTGTCGCAAACAACTAAATGCTTTTGGAATAATTATACCATTGCATTAACTCGAAATATCTTCTTCTGTATCTTGTTGTGCAGGTATTAAAACTGTTATTACCACAGTAAGTTTACCTTTCTTGTAAACTGTAAGTGTTAGGGTAGCGTGTTTTCGGACCTGTTTATATGGAGACTTTTTTCAATCCCACCGGAAAGTTAACTTGCTTACATCTAGAAAAACCGAGCCCACGAAAGGTGAGAAATTAATATTTATTAAATCGTTGTTCACCCAAAGCGAATTTTCGTTTCTTTCAATTTTACCACTTCTGAGATACTTTCGCTTCTACCATCCGAAAACCAAAAAATGTATAATTAGACCCGTTGTTGTTTTAGGATTTACGAATATGAGGCCACCAAGAACAGAATTCACATCTGAAAGCTTCTGTTCTCGAGCTTGTTGACGGAAGATTCCAAGAAATAGAAATGGAATTCTATGGCTAATACAAATAGAACGTTGTCCCTCATAGGAGGGTCTCCATAGCAAGTAAACAGGGTACAATAATAATAATAATAATAACAATAATAATAATAATAATGATAATAATAATAATAATAATAATAATAATAATAGTAATAATAATAACTGTAATATTAAGAATATTAACAACAACAATAATAGTTTATTAATAGCAACATTGCAGCAAAAGCTGAACTAGATTGTCTAAATCGCATATCCATTGGGCCATCTTACTTCTCAAGTTGAATCAATCGTTAGTTTCTTGACAAATGCAAACACAAAGAAACATTATCCGGTTATCTGCAACGATTCTACAAATTATCCTGTGAAGACTACACAATAACATTGACTTTTCAGAGTTTATTTAATATCAGTTCACTCCTTGACGTACTTGCTGTTTCTTAAACTTGGCTCACTGCAGACATTATTCAGGCACTGAGGTACCTCTTGATGGGTAGTAAGACGGAAACTGCTCCAATGAGACCCAGGGCAATGGAATTGTTGTCCTATTAAGATCTGGAATTAATTTCGGGATTTGATGAGACTTGATGCCTGACGACTATGCATGGATATGGATACTTTTGCTACAAATCGCTTATATAAAATGCAAACCCCAATGTTACAGTCCGTCTTTGGTGTTAAAACCTACGATATTCAAATTAAAACACCAGCTCTACTACAAGAACATTTTGTGCTAGAGCCCGTGAAACGCTTGATAGTAATGTACAAGTAAAAAATTCTTCATATGCTAAGATCTTTTTGAGTACGACAGGGGCAGTTCTAAATTTATGGCTGATTTGTTCATATATAACATTATTTGGACTCATCACTTTGTTCAAGTTAATGATTCTTCAATCAAGTCAACGGTTTCGTTACACTCCGACTAGTTTTAATTCATCGCCCTGAAGTTCTTCAATATCTACAAAAATTGTATCTTCTCCTGAGGAATTTCCGGCGATCAACCCGCGTAAACGACTTGTTGTTCGAGATCTTATAGAGCTATCTACAAGTCAAGAGCATTTTAAAACTTATGACGTACTCAAATGAGAACTAGACAAAAAACTGTCCCACATAATAAACGGTTGAAGTTGGAAATGTTGAGAACAAGAAGAAAAAAAAACTCCAAACTTTACCCCTTCTTTTAGTATTGACGTCTCTATTTGTTTGTTTATTTATTTATTTAATTTTTTTTTGGGAGGGGGGGGGAGGATTATTAGAAGCCGGGAGTTTGTTTGAAAGAAGGCTTATTAGAGCGCTTTCAGTATATGGAGAAGACGGACGAAATAATGATAGCAGTTCATCATTAAATATGTTACTTTTGAGAGTGAAAGGGTTAACTCATTGTCTAATTTATTTATGCTTTTTTTGCCTCTTTTTGTGCTACGGACTGTACGTGGTGTCGTCGACTTCAATCAGGCCTAGAAGGGCTGCGCAGCAAGGTTTTCTCTGGGAGCGCAAACGTGCTCCTACGGGGGAACTGGGGCATCGCCTACTGTTAAATATTTGTGTGTTTTTTGAGTGGCCAGTTACCGCAATCTTTAACTAGAGAATGTTGTTAAATAATTGGTTTTAAGAAACTTACTATTGATTGTATACCGCAGAGAATATGAAATGAACGATCTAGCTCTCCGAAAAATGAACTAAGCGGAAAAAGAAAACTATCTTGCTCCAACTGTTTAATTACTACGTGCAATAGAACTGAATCAAGTTTGTGTTGTTCACACCTAACAAAGTTTGAACAAAGCTTTCCGAGTCAGAATTTTGTAAGTTTTGAAGGCCGATCAACAAAAAATTGAGCAACAAGAAGCAAACTGTAAGCATTGTGTCTTTCCATATCAATCCTTTTATAATATTGAAACTGATCATGACTTCCCCAAAAAAGAACGCCATTTTTTTTCAAAAGTGACCCCTAGCAATCAGGCCAGACTGATAACTAAAAGCTCCAAAGGGGTTCTTCAGTGGTTTTGCTCACTTAAAACGTAACGAGGAGCGACCACAATAACGACAACGTTTGAGAACGCTCTGTACAACAAGTTCGCAGTAGGGATATAAGCAGCGTAAGCAAGTCCTTGATTTGTTAGTGCGCTTCTTCGCACAGCGTGTATCGTAGTATATGTTTCTTCATGTTCTTCGAACCGGCCTTCAATCATTTCCACGACCGTACGGGCATTACTTTCACCACCTATGGAGCCAACGATGGTCGAGATTGATTTTCTGGGAGGGCGGAGAGCATAGTTTGGAAATCGGCTAACAACGACGTTGACATTTTCGTATCTGAACTTGTGGTAATAATTATACCCATAAACAGCGTGGTTATCGATCGTCCAAATATCGTCATAAATGGTGACAACCCAAGATGAGCCCGGATAATGGTCCCGCAGATGATCCCTAATGAGTTTTGCCATCGGCAGGCGAGGTAAATTCCTGTTTTGTGAAATGAGCCCGAGAACGTCATCCCTATAAAGCGTATCTGAAAATAAGCAGAAAACGCATAATCAGATGTGTGTTGTTCTAATTCACTCCAAGTTGTAAGTACTACTAAATAGATACTTCTTCTTACTACATTACTATTACATCACCAGACGAGCGCAATAATAGTACAGAATACTTTTTTGTTATACACTATCCTCTTTCAAGGACCCATTACACTGAATTCCCTTCCTTGTAATATCACATCTTCAAAAGACAGTAATGTGTTATTACATATTTGTACACTTGTAATGAGGAGTCCCAGACACCATAGCCACACTTCTATCCAAATTTAAACCTAAAGCGTCTACATTTAACCCTTAAAAACGTTTGGGCCTTTTTGAGAAACATAAACGTTGAAGGAGGGGGAGGGGTCATTTGACCACCCCCCCTCCCCCAAGACTTTCGAAATGGTTACAGATAAAAGCTGGTAATTTGCCATGTAAGCTTTAACCTTGCTGTTATTACTTGTGGTAATAATTATACCCATAAACAGCGTGGTTATTGAACGTCCAAATATCGTCATAAATGGTGACAACCCAAGATGAGCCCGGATAATGGTCCCGCAGATGATCCCTAATGAGTT
>JAOBYE010713947.1:0-10952 GCA_025403585.1 Parazoanthus swiftii
TATAGGGGAGGAACGTTTCTTAGTATAGATGTACTAAAAAAAGTTTTAAATGAATCTCCGCTGAAAAATAAATAAAAGCCCCCCTCCCCCGTATTTGCTTATAGATCTGGACTCATGCACGCTTGACTGCACGATCCCTAACTTGACCTCCCAATGGGTCTCTCGTTGGGAGCAAAATTTTGCTACACTTTTGACACGAAGCAACCGAATTTTTACCGAAAGAACCAAAAAAGCAAGAACAGATCAGGCTCATGAAAATAGTAAAATGTCGCATTTATTTATATGTTTATTTTTGTTTTTCGTTTCACAAGGAACTTTTACCAGTCAAGTAAATCAGTTATGAGAAAAACATCAATTAAAAGGCTTTGCCACGCGCAGTCGACAGAATCGTTTTCCTTTCCTCGTCAATTTCCTCTTCACCTGAGCGATCTGTCGTTCAAGTGGTCATTCAGTATAATTTTACCCAAGAAGTGAAGTGAAAGAACAATTTGCTTTAAATATTGAACTTCCGGTTCGGGGTGTAGCTGAGAGCTTGATATTGTAGGGTATTCAGTTACGTATTGTAGATCATCGTTTAAATACAGTCGATGTTCTTGAAACAAAAGAGTCACTGTTTTTTCCCAGACAAACAAGTTAACTCTCGCAACATTTCTTCACAGTTTATAAAAGCCTCAAGAGTCAAGATGCAATTGTTGATGATATCCGGTAAATACCCGAGTAATGAATAGAAACCCGGTTGATACGACAGGTTATTGCCCAGTTTTCTGTTCGAACTCAGCAGGTTTTCTGAGGTTGCAGTTTTTCATTTATGATATAAAAGGGCTTTCTGGTCCAATATTGGCATTTTTTGACCGTATTTATCGTCGCTGACTTCTCTATAACGCCAGTGCTGAGTAGATATTTATCAGAGCAACTATTAAAAAAAATATATTTTAGAAACAAGAAAAGGTATCAACTTTCCTTACGGGTAAATGAACACTTGTCAGAAGTTGCTTTTGGACGCTTAACGTAAAATTAAAAGAACCACTGATCGAAGCGAGTTCTTGATCAATTTATTCCCTTCAGAGTGAGTATTGGACTGAATGCCGAGTGCAGAGAAGGGAAGTGAGAGCTACCTGTTACTTTTAAAGTGTTTAATAGTGCTCTAAACTTAAAATGTATTTCTGTGTGGCCGTTTGCATTGCTGGACCAGCATCGCACTTCTGGTGCGTGTGTGGGGGAGGGGAGGGTGGAGGATTGCAACGGGGGATATTCGCTACAAAGGATGTAGATGGCTGGTGGCTTGTCAGCGCACACAACAGGTCTAGTGACACACGAATGCGTAATACTTCAACAGCTAGCTCAATTCGTACTGTATCAAATGCCTAATTTGTTTCTGGAGCATCAACTTCGATTCCGGAGCAATCTAAACATGCATTAGTTCGTTGGTCAGAGATCTCCGCGTGTTACAAGCACGTGTTTTGTAGCTCAATAACTGTCCACTTTTCATAATAAAAAGGAATAAATTATTCAGTAAGCTTAATATTCTGACCTAATTGACATATAAAGTTAGCTCAGGTCTGCGAGATGCCTGCTTCCAAGGCCGCACAAACACGCAGACGAGAGATCCAGCCTGAATTTTGGAGCAGAGTTATCCGTGTTGTGTGTCTAAAGGTTGCAGGAGTTTTCTTTTGCACGCATTTCAAGCATGCAATTCCATGAAATCACCATGTCACGCCTTCGAACGGGTGACAATACTAAACAGGCCAACTCGCGATCTGATTGGTTGTTGGTTTAAAATCCCTTCTTTCATGCAATAGGACCAGCTGTTTGCTTGTCGAATACATCAGATGAATACGTAGTGAAAGATCTTCATTCTATTGAAGTTGCTGGCGACTTCAGACTTTGTTTCTCGTGAAGCAGGTCTTCGCGAACCAAAGCGAAGCTGGGCTTCAGCTTCTCGTTTGCTAAAACATTTGATATCTACAATCCGAGAAACAGGGAATTGAATCAATATGGATTAAGGCGAACGCAAGAATCACCCGATTTTAAAACGGATGTGAATTCAACCTTTTCGCAGTCAATCCAATCTTTACGGTGATCACAAACAATGCTTTCACAATTCAAGCCCTTTGTTGAAGAAATAGAAATCATTTCAGAGGACGAAATGGCTTTAGTGCAACAAGGAAAAATTTTAGGAAGTGGTGGCTTTGGGACCGTTTATGAAGGGAGGTATCGTGGACGAAATGTGGCCGTTAAAAGAATGCACCCCAACTCGAAAAATCCCCGTGCAGTACTTCAGAGTTTTCAAGCAGAAACATCTATTGTTTCCTTTGTACATCCAAATATTGTCCGAAGCTTGGCAGCATCGGGGCTGCAATGTGCTCTAGCAGAAAGAATGATTATTATGGAATTCGCGGGACCACGAACCTTACGGAATATTATAGACAATGAAATGGAATCGATAGATGAGGCACGCAGGTTAAAATTTGCCACACACGTCGCTTCTGCCTTGAATTTTATTCATGAAAGAGAAATAGCACATTTGGACGTCAAACCAGCGAACATTTTAGTTGACCATCGAGATATCTGCAAACTTGGAGATTTTGGATGTAGTCAAGTTGTGGGTGAAGCAGATGAAAATCTACCTGCCAGCCCAACGTATTCCTACCTGACTGGGACTTTCGCCTATCGAGCACCTGAACTACTCAAGGGCGAAGCGCCAACCTGTAAAGCTGACATTTATTCTCTTGGTATTTGCCTATGGCAACTTCTCACAAGACAACAGCCATACGGCTCGGAAAATCTTTATGTAGTAGTTTTTGGAGTTGTAGCTTATAACTTGAGACCACGTGTTCCCAATGACGGTCAAGAAAAATCTTGTCGTTATAAAGAACTTGTGGAAAGTCTATGGCAGCCAAGTCCGAGTGTAAGACCAACAGCGAATGAAACACTAAAAACCTTGCAATCTCTCTGCAGAAGCTAGCTCTGAGTCCACTGCTAATTATGGCTTATTTTCAGCAGGGATTCTTAGCAATTGATGTCATGAAGGAGTCATTAACATTTAATATGCAGGGGCAAGGACCTCCTCCTTTACTTCAACTCCAACGCACTCTTAAGAAGTCAGTTGCGGATACTGATCAATATCACCATCGAGCCGAAAACCGTTTAACTCGAGAGTTTAGATAGCGTTTCAACATAGAAACTACTCTACAACTCGTCTTTGCTAGGCGATACTGTTCCAATTAGTATTATGAAAAATCGAATTACATGAAAGTATCTAGTTTTGAAATCGAATCAGTTAACAGGCTTGAATAAAATTGTTACTGCAAAATGATTTAAGTTTACACGCTCCCAGAGAGCAATTGAAAGTTCTTGCACCCGAAATAACCTACTCTATAATCTTTATATAATTACAATGGCTTTAAAATAAAATTTCCAATATGTCTCAGTCTTTGGACCAACAACTTTTACCGGCGAGTTCAGTTGCGGAAAAATCCACGAAGCAATTTACAGTGATGGCAACTAAACTTTCAAGCTCTAGTTAAAGTTTGTGTTTGTCAAAGAGATTAAAAAAAAGTCTTCCAGTGTATATTGCGAGCAAGCTTGTACGACAGTCGTTTTAAAACAGACCGGATGGACGCGAGACCACTGGCTGTTGTCAACCAAACGATAATAATAAATTACAATAAAAGATCCGGAATTACCAGTGTTTAGAGAGAATCAAAAGAAACTTCGTAAAGTAACAAGTCATAATTTTAAACAAGTGTTGCGCAACATGAAAATGAAATATTCATTGGTGCATTCGCAGAAAAACAATTTTATTCAAGCCTGCAGGGCTCTCGATTATATTTAGAACACCCCTTTTGTAGACTAAATATAGGATTGATATGAATGTAATTTGTAGATATATTTCACTTTGAAATTAATTTTGAATTTTAGATAAAACACGATGCATGTAGTTCATAAACAGAAATAGTTAGTTATCTATTCTTATTAAGAGATTTTCGGCAAGACTTTGTTCCTGGTTTGAACATTTACAAAGTAATAAGCTTGCTTATTTTTCAATTGCTAATGAGAAATATTAGTTTGACAATATTTGTAAAAGTTCTTGTTATATAAAAATATCCTGATCTTAATTGCTGTCTATTGATTTGGCGAGAACTAAAGAGTTAAAAGCTTTAGCACCACTTCTGTAGTCGTAGAAATTTTGCAAGGCAAATCAAAACGTGCTCTGCATTCGGTATACTGTTAATGAGCTGATATTTAAGGATGCCTTCTGTCAGAAATGTTCACATTGTCGGGGATATAGTTTACCATTAATCTACACTCATGAATGTTAATCATGTCAGTGGTGGGAGACAAAGCAACGACAAAGCCTTTGACAATGGGGAACATTTGTTCAATACAACCGCACACGTGTGGAAACTAGCAACAATTTCGGGACATTGTAGAAGCAAGGCTTTTTCATATCTTTTTGCTTTGTTGTCATATATTCAAAACTTATTCAACAAGAGCTTAGTTCCTTCCGTTGTTGCCGCTTTCTTGTCGCCATATATTCGTATGCTTATCACATCTCCACAGCAACCGATCTTGGAGTAGTAATGAACGAAAGGAGAAAAGTGAGGCTGTGACAATACATCCAGCTGTCAAAATAATAAAAAGGTTTATTCTAGATGTTGTTAGGTGTCCCTACAACATTGAATTTCTAAAAATACCTCCATAAAAAATACCTTTGTGATACTATAAAGTGACATATTTCAGGTCCCTATCCCAGCGTTATTACACTGGGTTGTTGGTACTAGAAATGGATACACTAATTATCAAGGACAATTTATATTTTAATGCAAAATGAATTGTTCTTTACTGTTCTTTCTACAAAATAAAACTATTTACAAAGCAAGTCATTTAGTTGGCCGTCTTATTCGCTCTGGTAGTCAATGTTTGCATGCACTATAACCTTTCAGTTCGCCGACTTTTGCTGGTAAGAGTTCGCTTGTATATTGGTCAAGACAACTGGGAGATTTATCACCGCATATATGTGAAACGACAAACCATAGGAACGATTTTACGATTAAATTTTCTGTTGGTCTATAGACTGCACAGCAGTCCACTTTTTTATTTAAAACTTCTTCTTTTTGGTCCTTTAGCGAAGAATGGGAAAGTTGTGCAGTCTGCATGGTACTGCACGTGTAATTTTCTTGCTTGTGTCCTTTCCTACCATCTGCCGTTTCAAGTATACGTGGTGTTAAATCTCGAGGTTTGGTCAAGGAGTCTTTCTAGCTGTTCTCACTGCAAGAAAACAAGTCCACAGAAACTGTAGATCCCAATATGCAATGAATCCCAAACAGAAGATGAATTGGCGTCCTGCAAAGCTCTGTGAAAGAACAATCTGAGCGTCAGGAGCAATTCTGCAACGTCATTTACTGCTGAAAACCTCGAAATGTCACTGAACCGCTTAACCCGGCATATCTGTTTAACTCGCACATATAAAGAGGTTCCCAATCTCAGCCCCAGGTCTGTTGGCTTGGATACTTTTGAAGGTTGTTCTTTCACTGGAAATAGCTCTTGTACTAATTATATTGTCTGAGGGGGATGGAAATTCAGTGTAAGGGTTGTTTTGCTTTATTTAAGTGTGAGAACCCGTCATGATTTTATATTTTTATATAGTTTAAAAAGTAACTTTCATTTGGAAATGTTATAGGGGAATCCGGTCAGGGCTACTCCGGGTCCCAAGATCGTATAATATTGCCTGAGTTCGCTCAAGATCATTGCGCCAATTGATGGCTAAATATCTTAACTGCCGACATCGCTCAATGCAAGGTCGCTCGACATGTTCTGTCAAACATGGTTAAATTTCGAGTTCCGGCCCAAGATCGCCTAAGATTGCTCGGATTAGAACTGAAATCACTGGGAACTACTTACTGTAAATAGCACATTGCCGAACCGCATCTTTTCTGGAGTGATGTCCAGCCCTGGCCTTGACATCCGGGCCTTTTTAGAGCTGTAGTTTCTTCGGACTTCAATCCCACAGCCCAAAAAATGCTCTCGATCTTTATTTAGTTCTAAGTGTGAAATTCGCGTTGTCAAAACAATAGTCTTAGTATATCTGGTGATAATTCGTGTTTTTTTGTCTGTTAAGCTGTGCTAGCGATATTAAATCAAGTCTCTAAAGTGGGTATTTGGCCGCAAAACTTTACATTCGGCTGATCATGAAAATTCAGAATAGTGTTACGTCAAAGTACTCAACAGCTTTCAACTATTATTTTCAAACTGTCAAATCAGAATAGTCGTAGAATATTTGTATAGTACTAGCTAGTGACATTTCGGGTTACTTCATGTCGCCTAGCGATTGAAAAAATAAATCAGGTTTCTAGCCTGTATCACTTTTAAAAATCAAACTTGGGCAACGGAAAGTACTCAACGTTTTTATCTGCACAGTTTGGCCGTAGACGGACGGTTTGAGGTTTGTGTTACTGATAAGCGAATTAAAAAGGGTGTCGGTCAGGCATTTGTTCCTAAAATGCGCTCTCATTCTCGTAGCTAAGGGGCAGTTGCGAGTTGCCCTCTGTTGCCAGTTTCTTTATTGAGTATTAATACAAGGGAAAATTTCTCAGAATATGGGTATGTACTCTAGGTGTCTGATCTAAAACGGGTTATGAAAACCAATTGTTCCTACTCCTGTTGCGCGCAAACCAAAAGAAAGATATTACATTAATCCCAGTAAACTTTAAGAAAACGCTTGGCGGGAATAGTCACCGGGTTCAAATACACTTTTTTTTAAATAAGAACAAACTTAATAAGAACAGTGAGGCTCAAGTCGCCCGAAAAAATAAGAACAAATTAAAAACAATTTGAGGCTGAAATGAAAATTAAAAAAAAAACTAAGAAAAGAAAAAATAGCAAAATGAGCCTATAAAGAAAAAATAGCAAAATGAGCGTGGAAAGCGGCAGTCATCACACAGAGCATCACACATTAAATAAATTTCGTTACTCATTATTTACTCCAACTGTAAGAACTGCGTGTACTGTATGCGGTTGTATGCAGCATTTATTGTAAAAAAGCAAACAGGAACAACTTCGCATTGTAACTTGATATAGTACATGTACTCACGTTTTGAACTAAAAACTGGGCACAAGTAAACACCGGAAGGCCTTTGAAGTCGATTTTCAACCATTAAAGAAGATATTGGAGTTAAGAACAAAATAAGAACATTTGAGCCTCAAATTGTTGAAAAAAATAAGAACATTGAGCCTGGGCAAAATTTTACTGGTTCTTATTAAAAAAATAAGTGTAAGGGAAATAGGACAGTAGGTCTCTTGAAAACCAGACCCCAGTAAAGATACTACGGCTGGTAATATCACGTAATACAATTTGTCTGTACCCACTCTTATGTTTTAGAAATAGTCACAACTCTCTTGTTTACTAGAGACGTTGTCAGTTATAAGATATATGACAAGGAAACGACGTTTAAAAAGCTGGAGCGGTTTAAGAGACGTTAGAATTAAGAAAATCCCTTGCAGAAACTTCATCTAATCTAACCTAATTGAATAGCGCTCTTTTCTCAAAGTTCAGAAGCGCTTTACAAAATCATGAAATGTACTAAAAGTGTTACAGAAAAGTACTAATGAAATGCTAATCAGATCTATTGCATATACAAAAACTTTTGCTCAACCTCAAAGAGACTCACGGAGCTAAATTACAAAGAATAATAAAAACTAGTTTTAAAAACATTTTCAGCTGATAGCTGTTTAAGGACGGGAAGGGAAGGTTAAAGTATGAAGTAATACTTTCCTATGATAATTCGATTATTATCATCAGAATTTAGATCTGTAAATTAAATGTAAAATAAATAAATTGCCGCTGTTGGTGAATTAACGGAAGCCCACTTTGATCCACTTTGTTCAGAGAGAAAAGTTCCATCCGTAACATTCGATCAGAGAAAGAAGGTCACTTTATTTTGGGGGAAGTGATGTTTTAAATGGAACCGAGCTGTCGGTGTAACATCTAGTTTTAACTATTCAGCACAAGACAATAAAGTTTGGTCAAGTTTTCCTAAATGTCTGACTGCGAATTTCTTGTTGGTACGAAAATTTATTACTGTACGTGATTTCGTTTACAATTCATGACCTTTTTTATGTTTATTTATGGTTAATGTGGGAATATATAATTTTAACCCAGATAATTACAAATAAGACAAAAGAATATAAGTTATTATCCCGGACAGTTGCTTTAACAAGGCGATATCAAAAGAAAGACGACAAAAGCACTTTCTATCAAGAGTGAATCATTCGTATAATTGATCGGAACTGGAAGTCCCGTTCCTCAGAATAAAGCTATTTCAAGAGGGACTGAGCCTTATTTTAGAGCAAGTTTCAACTGTCTTAAACAAAACATTCATGTCTGGTCAAGTGTTCTTTTCACTACACTCAACCGTCAGACGCCACCACTCATAAATTGGTGTCTTATTGACCATTATGAAGATTAAAATCAATAATTTCCTTATCAGTCATAAGTAAACACAAAACTGATGGTCACAAAGAACAAATCACATAGTACCAGACAACAGTAATTTGGTAGTTTGGCACTTAGGAAACTTGAAATTACTATTCGAGCGACGTCTTTGTAGCTATCTTCTTCGATCAGTTTTAATTTAGTTTTCTTCCCCAACAAGCGCCCTTTGACAAGTAGAAAATCCAGCGTTATTTTAACTGCTATTTGGCTGTTTTGCATCTCCTTTGCATTTTTTTCCAATTTTTATAAAGCCCGTGGAATGTAGGGCACAGTTGAAAAATGTATATATCATTTCTATATAGCTTGTTTTGTGTTATAATCCAGTTATTTTGATCAAGCTATGGTGTCGTAGAATTCCTGGTAACCCGTCTATCGCAAACCATGAACTCAGAAACCGAACTAACCGTGAAGTTACTGACTATTTTGGCTGCGGCACTTACTATTTCGTTTGCTTTCTCTTGGTTTCCATACGTTAATGACATACTTAGTTGAGAAACTAAGTGACTATTGGAGGGCGGAAGACGAAATCCTTAAACAAAATTGTTTTTGTTTTATTGTGGAATCCTCTCACATAATATGTGTAGTCTTGAATGCGAGTTTCCGTCCCGGAACAAAAAAAAACGGGGACATGCTGTACCCGAGGATATAATTTTTCAATCTTCTAATCATAAACAGTGAATAGAATTCTTGGGTTTTTGAAAGTATACCGTAAACAGGGTCTAAAAATTACGTGTTTTGCCGAAGAAATGTATCAAATTTGAGCTGAAAATCATGAACAGGAAATGAGTTTCCAAAAATTTTTCTCACAAACAAGGTCAGGGTTTGAGATTCTGCGCGGAACCCCCCTACCCCAACCTTAGTTCGAGTGCACTCGGGGGTTCAAAAGATTCTAGGAACCGAGCCGGAGAACGAATTCACAAATCATTAAGAACAATGGATTTGGGCAAGATCTCAACGTTACTGAACTCACTTTTTTAAATGACCTAAAATCAGAAAGAATAAAACCGTCTCTTTTGAGAGTTGTTTTAAATCAGTTGCATGTAAAAATTTTCTACTTCATTTATTTCTACACTTTGTGAAACGTTGCTGGACTCTTAAGAAAGCAGCGCTATATAAATTTGTTTGTTATTATTATTATTATTACTATTATTATTGTTATTATGGTGATTATAATTATAGTTATTATTACTATTACTATTATTATTATTATTATTATTATTATTATTATTAAGCAGTAGCCGGGAATTGTAGAGGTGTTCGCTGATTCCACTCAAAGCCGTACGACAGCCACAATACTGCCCCTCGTCTGGCACACATCTGTTGGTGAACCGCACAGGAAACATGTGCAGAGCCTCTGTACTGATAAAAATACATACGTTTACATCGATCAGTTTCATTCGTGTATTTATGGAACTACAACCATTAAATAGACCTATTTTTAAATTGCATTATGATCTTGACGCGTTCAGTTTTAAGTGTATTTTCTGACTCACAATTGTAGTGTAGACGTATTTTTCTTTTCTTATTCAAGGATCATTGACAAGCTATTTGCACAAAACTCAGTACAAACAAATATCTCGAGTTAAAAAAAAATGGTAGCCTCTATAAAAAGATGATTTTTAAATAGTGTCAACAAACAAGAAAGATTTAAAGCTTTTTATTCATCTATGGCATTGGTACCTGCATGTCTTACCGCTCCTTTGATACCGACAACAATCAATAATTGTTTTTAGTTTCCTCAAGGTCTCTGAAGCGTAAATCAGCGAACTGAATAGAACTTTTACAATTTACAGGTGTGGCTATTGTTCTTGAACAATAGTTACAATGACACACAAATTAAGAGAATAAAAGCTTTCTTTAACCGGCTCAAGATTGATGGTTGAAATAGATGGAAATTTATACTTCATCCTTTTACAGACGAAAGTGTTCGCCGTTTGTTTCTCATTGTTTGGTACGTAATTATTAAGGATATCAAGCACAAACTTCTCTCACGAACACAACATTTCATTTGAATATTTGTCGTTAATGTCAAGGACGGCACAGGGAACATACCTACATACATACATACAGATCGCGGTCGAACAGTGATTGTAAAAGCCAAATCATGATGGTGTACTCGATCAGTTCATATTCTAGCTTGGTAAAACAATGTCGATGAATAAGTGACGGAATTTGTCATAAAGTAAATTAACATACCTACTGATTGAAGAGTCAAACTGGTCAATATTCAAATCAACAACAACGTATATTTATTTCATTTCATTTCAGCAGGTACGGTTTCAATATTGCCAGTAAGTTTGTCAAAAACTGAAGGAGTAGTTTTAGGAAATCCGCAGTGACAAGAGATAAAGAAAACAGAAGTAGTCGAGGTAAGGGGGCGTCCAAAAATCGATGTGGCACCGCTTAACGTCCATTGGACGTTAAGGGCTTACCCCCCCCCCCCCCCCCCCTCCTTAAC
>JAOBYE010713958.1:0-10951 GCA_025403585.1 Parazoanthus swiftii
CTGAAAAGAAATGACAATACCTGATTAATTTCAAAATCTTTATTTAAACTTGTGCACATTTCAATTGCACGCATTTTAATTTAAGTATTTTATTTTGTAAGCTAAACATACCTGTTACCGTGTCACCTTGCTGCTTCGCAAATGAATATGTTTTTAGTCAACTGAGTCTGTATTTGGGGGAATTATTCGGTATTTGGGCAGAGGTCTCTATTTGGGCAAATTGGTCTGTATTTGGGCAAAACGGTCTGTATTTCCGCAAATTGGCCTGTGTTTGGTAAGTAGAGACTCGTATGACCCCGAAACAGATTCACAGGCCCTAAAGCATGTTTGAGCTTCCCTAAGACAGACTTGTTTGCTCAAATGACGACGAATTTTCGAAGATACAGACCGTTTTGCCTAAATACAGACCAATTTTACCAAATACAGACCACTGCCCCAATACCTACTAATTGGCCCAAATACAGGCTCATTTGTCCAAATACAGACTCATTTTCGAAGCAGCATTGTATTCAGCTTCCTTTTTTGCCGAAAATGTCACAGTTCTAGGCCAAACAAAGTTTTTCAAGTTTCCGACCTACTTTGCAAAGGGTCCCCCCTTTGCCGGAAGTTGAAAATAGGCCTTTTCCACATACTTAGTTAAAGTGGTCCAGTGTTCGTTAACCAACCTCACTGCTCACACTTAGTCACTTATTTGAAGCTCCTGGATTGGCTGGTTCATTTTAGGTGCGTTTCGGTGACGTCACAATGGCGGTTGCCTAGAATCTACGAACCAAAGATCAGTCAAAATAGCGCTTTTCACCAGGGACAGAGGGGCAATAGAGACCAGTTTTGACCCAAGTACAGACTAACTCCTCCCAAAACAGACTCGTATGACCCCGAAACAGGTTCACAGCCCCTAAAGCAGTTTCAGCTTCCCTAAGACAGACTCGTTTGCTCAAATGCCGAGCAATTTTCGCAGTGATACAGTACGTCAGGGAAGCTGGAGTATTTTTTAAGTGGCTGGACGGGATTGGTGGTGGGTTGGGGGAGGGCTGGCTTGTGGCTGGAGTTGAAGGGACTGTCCCGGTGTGCTTTAGTTGATAAAAACATATTTATTCCTCCCGAATTGCTTCAAAGATTACACTTAAAAATACTGTTGTCCATGGTATATATTAGTACCAATTGGAGTGCAATAGACCAGTTTCGTAATCCCAGTTACCGCTGACTACAATGACCACACTCATTCTTGACTTGGTCTTAAATATACATAAATACCGAGCCTCTAACAATACAAAGAATTGTAAAAAACTCATAGACATTGGTATTTATGAATATTCAACATTAGGTCGAGGCTAACCCTGCAGAAATGAGTATGTCGTCATTGTAGTCAGTGGTAACTAGGAATACGAAACTGGTCTATTAAATCAGATCTATTGCCACTACTAGTGCTCTTATTACAAGGTTCGTACACTAATGGCTAATTAAAATTCAAGGACTTTTCCAGTACTTTCCAGGTTAATGTTTACAAAAATCCAGGACCTAAAAATAACCACTAAAGCAACCATGTAAAAACGGCAACAAATTTTAATTATGTAGCAATAGCTGTGTCCTTTTATTGTCGCTGTTGTAACTACTGAAGTGCTCGGATATTTGCAGATAATAACGCATTTTTGCGATGCTTTTCACAGATTCCTCATCCACAACAATCATCTGGAAATTGTGAGTCTTAAATGTATTGAAGAGATAATTATTTTCTACTTATAATACTGAACAAGAAAACGCGAATTTTCCAGAGCTTTCCAGGACCGTCACTTTACTTCCAGGTTTTCCAGGCCTTGAATTTAAAACTTTGATTTTCCAGGACTTTCCAGGTTTTCCAGGACCCGTACGAACCCTGCTATTAGTAGTTAACAACCACTCGGTCTTTAGTTTATTCTGCTTGCAAGTCAGAGCAGTTCAACACAATTTCAAGTGGGCCGCTTGGAAATAAGAGTGGTAACAAAATTGGATGGCCGCGAAATGGGAATCCGATTTGTCTTGTAACCAACAAGATTACAGAGTTCGACAAAACGAAGTCCTGTCACCAATTTATCATGATTACAATTACTGAGAAAAAAGATGTGCTTGAGCGAATCTCACACTGTTGAAGTATTGACAATAGCGAGTGAGGAAAAATTCTGCGTTTTGCTCGACGTCACAGTTAGTGAGAAAGCAGTTGTGGTTGTCAAGGAAAGTACTTTCTTACTACTTGTGATTGGCTCATAAATTAAATGGTAAGACTAAAGAAACCAAACGGTAAGAATGAATGGTGTCCAATAACAAGCTTGTAATAGGGTGGTCTCGGTGTGATCGGAGTTTGTAGACAAATTAGTGTATAATAGTGATCTTTTAAAACTGGCCAATCAGGTTTGAGAAAATTGTGATTATAATAATAACATTAATTTGTATTATCATTACTACTATTATTATTTAATGGCAATAGCGTTTAGAAGCAAGCACAAGAGGTATAAATTAAGAGCTTGTACAAAACTATTGCATTTGTGTATTTGCTGAATTTTGCATTTTGCAAGTGCAAGGTTTGAGGTCTTCACCAATAACCTCGCCATGTAATTAAAATATTACTTTGCGTATTGGGGGTAAAGGCAATAAATAATTGTATTTTGTAATATACCAGGAAAGTTGTCAACAACCAACCAAACTCTCCAACCAAAAATTGCAAAATCCGATGTGTTGACTCAGAACTTGTACACACATTGAACGAATAACTTGGCTTCGCGTAGGAATCTTTAATAATTAATCAGTTCTGAGTTGTAATTAAGTGAGAGGTGCAACTCGGAAATTTGTCAAAGAAGGCAGCACTAAAAACCTACTTTGTACTTGAAACTTTCCGTGAGCACTTTGTAAGATTTCTTAACGGTGTTTAAAGTACAGTATATGGTCAAAATCGCCGGTCGCTGGTTTACTGACACTCCTAAATAAATTTCTGAAATGCTATATTTAACCACGGCTAAATACTTCCCGCAATATACTTAACAAGAAGAAACAGTTATCCCGTTATTTTACAAATGATGGACTGATAATTACAGCGTCAAGATGACAGGACAAGACTTAGAATTAGAAACGTTTTCGTACTAAGTAGCTTACAAGAATCCATAAAATATGATCTTTCACTCTTCTTTAATCACTTGCTGTTTCAAACCCACAAAACTTCCATTTGTGGCTTCCATCTAAGGCCGGAATCTCACAGAACAAGTTCGGCAGGCTTTTTAGTAGCTTCAACACGGTTTCTGTCCCCACACCTGGGCACTGCCCCAGGATAAATGCACAAATCTCGGAGGGCGTTGCACCGATTGGGCAGACATGCAGGTATGAACACAAGACTCCAACCAACGCAAGCTCCTTGTTTGAAAGCCGTATGACGATCTGCGGGGAGTCCTTGGGTGGCGCTGGTTCAGCGATCGCTCCCAGTCCATCCACACCGGGCTCCTCTTGCTCAATGTCCATCTTGTCGTCATTCTCAACAGGTGTTGACGCACTAGGGGTAGGGACGGGAACATTGTTGGACACTTCTTCAGTAATCGTTTGAGGCTCATTCTCCGTGACACTATGAGTGAAGTGACATTTCAATGAGCAAAAATGCAGTTCTAATTGTAACAAGAGACACTATTCATGTACAAATTCAAGACTTTTTCAAATACTTTCCAGGAACTTTCTCTAGCAGAATAAGGATCTTCTGTGGCAAACTAAACTTGAAGTTTTGGCACATTTTTTCCTACTTTAATGTAGTCAACCCATTTGAGGATTTTCAAGGACTTTCTAGGCAAATTTTTTTCCTTTTTTTCACATTCAAAAACTTTCCAAGATTTTTAAGGTTCGTGGGAACCTTGCCTATACCTGTTTATGTTGCGGTACAGCTGATCAGCAGTTCAAGAAGGCGAGATTAAACCAAGTTACGTGCACTGTTCATACTCCTTTCACTGTCACCCACTACCATCATCATCATCATCATTCATTCTCACTCTATCTGCCACTGGAATCAGTTATCGAGTTGAAGGGGCGAGATTAAATCAAGCCAAGGGCACTGTCTGTACCCACTCTCATTATGACGATCTCCCACTCTATCTGTTACTTGGATCAACTATCAATTTGAAGGAGGCAGGGCTAAAGCAGGCCAAATGCTCGGTATGTAACCATTTTACCATCACTCACTGACTGTCATCAACTCTCACTTTATCCGCCACCGCTAGGAACAGTTATCGTGACGGAAGAGGTGATAAAATGAAGTAGGGCGCACTGTGTGTAACCATTTTACCATCACTCACTGTCGTCAACTCTCACTTTATCTGCCGCTAGGATCAGTTATCGTGACGGAAGAGGTGATAAAATGAAGTAGTGTGCACTGTATGTAACCATTTTACCATCACTCACTCACTGTCATCAACTCTCACTTTATCTGCCACTAGGATCAGTTATCGTGACGGAAGAGGTGATAAAATGAAGTAGTGTGCACTGTGTGTAACCATTTTACCATCACTCACTAACTGCCATCAACTCTCACTTTATCCGCCACCGCTAGGATCAGTTATCGTGACGGAAGAGGTGATAAAATGAAGCAGGGTGCACTGTGTGTAACCATTTTACCATCACTAACGTCATTATCATTCTATCTGTCACTAGGATCAGTTATTATGAATCCAAGCCATGTACACGGTACCACCCTCATTACCATCACTCCCTACCGCCACCATCATCTCTCATTCTATCTGCCATTAGATTAGTTCTCGTGAAAGAAGCAATGTTAAACCAAGCCATTTGCACGGTACGTACCCTTTAAATTACCATCACTCACTATCACCATCATCTCTCACTCTATCTGCCATTAGGATCAGTTACCGTGAAGGAGGCTATGTTGAACCAAGCCATGTGCACGGTACGTACCCTTATCACCATCAGTCACTATCACCATCATCATCATCTCTCACTTTATCTGCCATTAGGATCAGTTACGGTAAAGGAAGCAATACGTGTACTAAACCAAGTCATGGGCACAGTACGTACCCTTATCACCATTAATCAATATCATCATCATCATATGCAATGTTAAACGAAGCTATGTGCACAGTACGTACCCTAATTACCATCGAATACTAACACCATCATTATCATCATCATCATCATCACCATCAAACAATATCGTCACCATCATTAAGCAAAGCCATGTGCACAGTAAAAGTACGTACCTGGGTTGCTGAAGCTGCTCATGATGACTGTCTTCTGCACCAGCCTCCTCTTTCTTCTTCTCCACCTCCTTGGTCTTAGGAGTTGCCGCCTTCTTCACTCTCCTTCCTCCCCTTGGTCCCCGCTTCTTTTTCTTCTCCTTTACACCGTCTTTCTCTGCGTCTCCACCAGTGTCCCCTACCGTACTGTCCTTCTCTGTAGCCTCCACCCTCCCCTCAACCTTAGCTGTGGTTGGCTGTTCATCTGAAGCCTTCTTTTCTTCAATCTCTTTACCTAATGCACTCCCTGAGGCGTCAGTTGCTTCACCACCTTTCTCTTTATCCCCTAACTCCATGTGGGCTTTCTCTTCTTTATCTTTTTCCTCCCTTGAAAGTTTCTGTTCATCTTCCGATGCTTTCCCAGTTTCTTTCTTCTCGCCTTTTTCTTCAGCTAGGGTTGAATGGCTATCTTGTGTGCCAGTTTCATTCTCGGAACTGAAATCTTTCGCTGCAACGTCTTTTTCATTTTCCGGCCCAGTGATGCTTTCCTTCTTCTCATCTGCATCTTCAGTGACAACAACTTCTACAGAACGGGGTGCTTTCTATAATAAAGGTATTGTTTTAAACACATAACTGCATTACCAAATTTACTTTATCGCTGTTAACATCTCTAGAATTTCCTCCAATTAACTACAGGTAAATACCAATTATTGCATTGACTTCTAAAAACAAAATTTCTGAAAACTAACTACTTACAAAAATCATAAAAATACCTTTTCTAAAAGGAAAACTGTGACACTGCGCACTCATCAAGGTGATGTTGCACAAGAAGACGATTTTTTGCGCAACATTGTTGCATTAAAAATTGAGATCGTGTAAATGGAGCCTGGCTACGATATTTAGCGCTATTTCGCTGCAGCAACGTGTTGCAAGTTTTTGAATGGTGTTCAAAAACTCACAACATTGTTGTCATGTTGCCGACAAGAAAGAACTCGTTCGCTTTACCCTTTTACAAAATATCGTTTTTTCGCGCAACAATGTTGCGTTCAAAATCATACCGTTTAACATCACCTTTACACTAACTTTACCTGACTAGGGCAAGGCTTGGCGTGTTATTGAAAGGCAGTATTATCGAATAATCTTACTGGAAAAGTTCTATTCTTCCTGCTCACTGTGCCTTATGCATTCTTTTCTAGATTAAATGAAACCCCCTGCAAGGTATTTAATGACTGTCTGATGCTCGTGCAGTCTTCACGTATGTTTTGTATGGATGGCTGTAACGCTACTGACCTTCAGCTCCTTGATATGAACATTGGTTAGGTACTGTTGTAGCCCATGAAGGGCCTGGCTCAACTGGGTAATCTATCAGGAAAGAGAAAAGAACCAACCATGGCTGTTAGACATGTAACAGTAATCTACTTACAATATGAGTAGGTGTGACTATGTACGTGTGTGTGTGTGTGTGTGTGTGTGTGTAAGTAAGTATATGTGTATGTATGTATGTATGTATGTATGTATGTATGTATGTATGTATGTATGTATGTATGTACGTACGTACGTATGTGAGTATGTGTATGTATGTATGTATGTACGTATGTATGTATGTATGTATGTACGTACGTATGTACCTACGTACGTTTGTATGTACGTACGTACGTATGTGAGTATGTGTGTATGTAAGTATGTATGTATGTACGTATGTATGTATGTACGTACGTACGTATGTGAGTTTGTGTATGTATGTATGTACGTATGTATGTACGTATGTATATATGACTGTATGTATGTATGTATGTATATATGTATGTATGTACGTATGTATGTACGTATGTATTATGTATGTATATATGTATGTATGTATGTAAGTATGTATGTAAGTATGTATATATGTATGTATGTATGTATGTATGTACGTATGTATGTATATATGTACGTATGTATGTATATATGTACGTATGTATGTATGTATGTACGTATGTATGTATGTATGTATGTATGTATGCATGTATGTATGTATATATGTATGTATGTAAGTATGTATGTATGTATGTAATAGCAGCCTATGCGATATGAATGTACGAGTATGTAAATGAATGTGTGTAAGTGTATGTACATGTACATAGTAAAAGTTTAACTCACGATGGTAAAATTAATAAAAAGAATAAAAGTGTGTAAAATAATAATTAGAACTATGATGTTACCCACTTTTATACGTTTTTATTAGTTTTACCTTCGTGATTCAAACTCTTACAACATACATGTAATGTTCTGAATCAACGTGCTTGGAGCACTCTTACCGCCTGCGAAGGCAAACAAACGTGTACAGATATGACATACATATATAAATATATATATATATATATATATTTATATATAATATCGTATACTGTATTAACAAAACAAGACAACAACTTGGGTCACTCATTTGTAACAGCTTGTTTCAAGTAGCAAGGCTACGCTCTTGAGGCAAATGACAATAGTTCTAATATTAAAAATAACCCAGAAACAACATTATTATATTTTTGTATATGTGTGTGCATGCGCGTATAAGTATTTGTGTGAGAGTGTGAACATGTAGGGGCATTTTAATCTAGAATGGCAAAATTTTTCTTTTCAACCTTTTCTTTTGATTCACACTTCAAATGGAAGGAACCCAAATTCTTCTTGAAAACACTTCAGTAGCAAAACAAACAACACCATTTTACTAGTCATGATCATCATATGATCTACAGTGGTCTTTAAACCAAACTTACACAATTTTGCCACTTAATGTTGCTTATGTTAAGGTCAATTTAAACAGTAATGTAATCCATATCTACTTCACAAACCATTTCCTCAAATACTCCTAAAGTATGCTAATTTTCAGCGCAAAGAGGGTTGCAAGACCTTGTAAGAAAACTAAAAATCTATTGAGGAATCCTTGAATTTTAGCAAATATCCAAACCAACTGACAGACATTGTGGGTTTATATGTTGAAGCATAAGTAACACTTACACTCTGGTCCCTCTGCAGAATCTCAACATCATACCGCTGTTTAATGAGCTCCGTCTCATTCCTGTAACCTTCTACCTGCCACATCATGGCTGCATTCTTTTCTGCTAACATCTTCAAGGCAGCAACCTGCATCCGCAGTTTCTCATTCTCTTTCTCTACGCTGCCCTCGTTAACACTGGAATCTGTTTTATCAGATCAACATCACAAAATTAGACTGATATTGTAAAGTACATTTTGTATTGCTTGAGAGTCGGCACAGCTGTCACTGTTTTCATTGTTCCTACTGCTTTAGAAAATCTAGGTTTATTAAATTTTAGAGAATTTTACACATCAATGTAAAGGCCTTTTTTCTTGGTATGTATAAGTTTTAAACTGTGACATGATTTATGATCAAATCTGCTGACTGTATGAATTTTTTTCAAGGCTTACCATTGTCTGCTTACAGCAGTCATACTCTGTTTGCGCTATCAACCCAAACTGACCTATTATGACACATGCTCAACAGATCCCATGGTATGCCAGTCTATCTGATGGAGATTTTGTAGCCAACTGATCATATGGTTACTACTCAACCAGCTGGCCATTGCAATGGAAGCTCGCTGATCATGATCTTAAGAGCCAATCATGACCCGATGTGTCACAGAAAACTGACAAGACCTCACTGGGCTGGCCAACCATGGTCAAAGTACTAATAACAACTTTATTAAGTCTCTAAATCTTCTAGTCAAGCACAAGTGTATGACTAATGGGGGAGACTGTGTCAGTCCGTAACACCGGCATTAGCCTACTCCTATTGACACTTGTGTGGGTTCTTTTAAGTCCCTGTCCACAGACCGTGTGGCAAAAGAAGGCTGCCCAAAGTTCAACCCTCGACTAGGCCAGGGGTTGAACCCAGGACCTCCTGGTTGGCAGGCAGAGACCTTACCAGCTGTGCTAACCTGACTGTTGGCACAGTTGACTGACTGTTCATGGCATGGTCAGCCATTTTTCTCCACATTGCACAGAATGGCAAACCCTCCAGTAAATATTGTAGCTGTTAACCGAAATTCATACAACATGACAATATAATGTGCTGTAACTTACCTCATTCTCACTTGTTTGGAAATGTACATGTAATTTTGACAAAGTATGTAATACAAAACCGTGATTTCAAAAAGACATCTGAAAGACATTTTCTGATCTTCATAACTGCTACAACAACTATATTGTGCTCCAATTCTTGGTCTTAAATTCCAGTGATTGTTGAGATAACAAAATGTTACCTGATACAGCTTTCAAATGACTTGAAATCAATAAAAATTAAAACTATTCAGTATAAGAAATGGCCCTATGTAGACCTCAATGCTACCGTCTAAAAGCCACCAAACATACAAATGGTTCTTGGTATTATTATACTTAAGGAATCTTACTATGCCCAGGTCAAGTATGGAATGAATTAGTGTGACATTACAGGGCCCTCACATACAATACTCTCATCCACTACAAGAAGCAGGATGTCTGCTTTTCAAGCTTCTAGCATGGACGTAAACTACTACATCAACAGTAGCATTTTACAGCAAGCTGTATTGTACCTGAGTCCAATCTGGCTCTTTTGACATCAGGAAGTGCAGCGGTTTCCTGTTGGTTTTTCCACTGAAGGGCTGCGGCAGCAATCTCACCTGGCTGTAACTGACCTGAGGCAGCTTCACCTGCCTCCACTGTGGTTACTTCCTCATCAAGTTCCATACCTACCTCTTCACGATTCTGAATTTGCATTTCTTCACTCTTTTTTATTTCCTGAGAATGGGTTGACAAGCATAAGGTTTTAGCTGTCTCTGCTGTCACTCAGCCATGACTCACCATGATATCATCATCATCATCACCATCATCTATGATATTATCACTGTGCACAATAACTTACCACACAATGCCTTTAGTTACCACATTCTTTATGTCAAATTTAACAAACCAAACGAAACCAGTTAATCAATCAACTTACGACTTACCCATGTTGTATGACTGATTTAAACTGTCTTTGACACTGAATCACCACTACCGTAAATGAGAAAACTGTTTAACCTTTTGACTTTCACTGTAGTTCTGATGAGTGTCACTATTCTTTCACTTGACTATAAAGTTTAACAGTTTGAGACTGACCTATGATGGCTGACCAATCTCATAGTTTTACATTCACACAAAAAGCGTCCCTGGCCCTTACATATATATCATAGGTCAACCAGACTGCAGGATTTAGCCAAGCAAAAAATCTGAACTGAACAACAGCGGCAGTTGAAAGTTTAGAAGGTTTTCATGTTGAATTATCCAGTGTCATCTGTCAAGGCTTAAATCAATCCTACAAATTATTATTACCTACACCTAAATTGATGAACCTATACAGCCTGGTCTTAACTTACCATGTTCTTACTAGTAGCCTCCTCTTAAATTACCTTTAGTTACAATAGCAGGTTTTGTTTCTAAATACTTGTCCATGTGCATCATTTCTTGTTTCATTGCCAAACATTAAAAAGGGAATTTTTCCATTTTAGGTTTTCTATGCCTGGATTTTCAATGCTGAAATGAAACAAGTACTTAGTTTTCCGTACCCAAACAAAAAAACCTGGTATGCAAGTTTACACTTACCATAAATATGAAAATCAAATGGTCGTTTTTAATGTGGACACTGGCTTTCCAAATAGAAAATTAATGCTCAGTGTTTTTCTTAAGGCTTGGGAAATGGGGTACAGTAAGTGGGAAAGCAGGTACACCTGGGTTGGAAGTCATCA
>JAOBYE010713969.1:0-10951 GCA_025403585.1 Parazoanthus swiftii
AAAGTTTTTATGCGAGCACCGGCAGCAAATCTATTTTCCTCCATTTTCGCCGAGGAAACGTGCCACAAAACATGAAATGAGAAGCCATTAAAGTGCAACGCCTGATTGGCTGAACAACTAAATCGCTTGTGCTGATTGGTTATATTTCGCACATGTGAAAAAAGCTATACGGTATCCTGATTGGCTGTAAAGATCTTTTTCACATGGAAAAATATAGCATACTGGTTTCTACAACGGACCTTTACGTAATAAAATTCTCGTTATACGTGGAATAAAACAAACTACTTAATTACTGTCACTCAGGGCCACAACAGATTAATGGACCCTCGGCTCTGAAGTCGCCCTGAGGTAACATCAAGCGCCTCGGATCGGGTCAATAAACCTGCAGCAAAAGTCAGTACTTGTGTTAAATTTACAAACGGACAATAGTTGGCTGACATTAAAGGACGTGTTATTTACAGCCAGTCTAGCTTCGTTAATCCTGTAATTACGCCCTTGGGGATCGATGCCAGTTTGTTATTATTAATTCCTACAAAAAAGTGTGCTTAATAAACAACTTAAAAGCAACAAAAAAAATCCATGAATGGGCAATTGCTCAACAATTACCTTCCAGTAAATGTCCTGATCAGATAAAAGCTCCCTCTGTTATAACAACTTTCGGTTTTAAGCACCTATTAGCTCCTCAGTTATAAACTCCTTCGCTTGGAAGCTCCCTCGGTTAATCGTACGTCAGTGACAAGATTAACTCCTAATAACAAAACGCTCAGGTGTAGAAGTCGCCCTCAGCATTTTTGGTTAAGGTAGTTCAAGAGGACATGAACGATCAATAACACAGCAGTTTTCCAGGGATGCATTTTCTTTCTACAAAAGTAATCAACATGAAATTTCTAATAGCTGTTCTCAGTAAAAAAAAGCAAATTTTGACGTTAAGTAGATTAGATCAGCAGAGAAATTTTATGTCCAAAGCTTGAGTGTTATTGAATCAGTTACGTCCACGCGCGTATCGCCTACAAGAAAAGGCGGGAATTTCCCGATTTTTTCAAAGCTGTGTCAAACGCGTACGCGTCCGGTTGCAACATTTTGCTAGAAGTTACTGCATTTTCCCTTCAAATTAAGCATCTCAAATGTCTGTTCAAGATCACATCTGAAATTGTTCAAAAACCTGTTATTGATTGCGTAGTTTGACCGACTAACAATCTCACAAAGCAATGCGTAAATCTTTTTTGGACCTGATCGACGCGGAGCCCTGTTTAAAAGTATGTTTGAAAATCGTTCGATTCGCGAACTTCTGTTGGGACAAAATTCCATCGTTTGCATATACATATCAGTATTTAAATGGTCTTTTCCCCCCATTTTAGACTTCCCTCTAAAATTCTATTTCGTCCTTTTTATATTAATCCATAAACGCTTATTAGGTTTTTCCAACCTAAATTCTGAAGCTTTCCAGCAATTAAAATGAAACTTGCAGTTCTTGTAGTCTTATTAATAACTACATCTTCTGGCGTTAATTGGATGACGTCATCACTTATAACTTATACGAAGTTAATTATGCAAACTGAAGAAATGGAAATTTTTTCACAAAATGTCTTCTACTTTCAATCACTTCATTTTCTTTTTGAATATTTTGCCATTTGAGCCTATAAATACATGTTTTGTATTAAAACCAAAGGCATTTAATGCAATTTTGCTAAAATAAAAATGTCGAAAAATCCAAGATGGCGGACATGTTGTCACATAACTGTTGCCAAAGCAACAGTTCTTAATTAAAACTTTATTGTTGTTATGGAAAGTAATATGCAAGGTTTAAGCTGCTTACATGCCAAATGGCCAATTTTTATTTATCCGTAACCATTTTGAAAATCTTTGGGGAGGGGGGTAAAATGACCCCCCCCCCCCCTTCAACTTTGGTGTTTCTCAAAAGACCCAAACTTTTAAGGGTTAAACGTTTTATAGAAACCTTTAGAAACTCGGTTATGAGCCATTCATGTGTGGATTTCAAACAGCAACGACACTGAGCAATATGCCGATTAGAATAATTATTTTTTAATTCTTTCTCATTCATTACCAGCTTTTCATAAAACGTAAGGTTACATGTACTGTGCATTTGGGGTATCAGTCTGGGGCCCCGTTATTATGCGTCGGATATCCTTAAGCCTCTGTATCATTGCAAAGCTTGTCAAACTATCTAAATGACTGCTTAAGAATCCGTGGCCATTTCCATTAATTCCATTTTGGAATTTTCTTGAAAATTTGTAATTCGAAGTTAGCCCCTAATTCCCTATTTACAATGCCAGAACAAGATATTTATAAATTTGACACATTTTCAAATTTATCATTTTCTAGAGGAAAAAGTTTTCCCCTGGAATACACAATAAGGTCTTTCATGGCGAAATAACGTAGCAGTCACTTTCTGTTTTGCACATTTTGAACGATGATTCATTTTTAAAATTAAAATTGGAGATCGCCATTTTGCCTTATAAGTAACGTTTAATCAGAAATAGAAAAACTATCCTTTTATTTTTTACTCGTTATGGGCGAGTTTTCTCAAATTTTCTGCCCATACTTAGGCCGGTTTCGATTTCAAACCATTCGGTGATTAAAGTACAGTGTATGACAGTTACTCGCTCAACCCTGATTTGTTAGGTAAGGTTCATGCTTGGGTTAGTTTGAAACTCCTAAAAACTGTTTTGTCAAACGCACTTTGAAATATTAACAGACGACCATTAACAACAGTTTTACTAGTTACGTTCCTGAAGGAAAAAAATTGAGTGGTGCAAATTATATTATTCAAAGCAGTCTCGCAGAAGCTTTTGTCATCATTAACTTGCCTTCCGTAAAGAAACTCCAATCTTGGATGTTTTGCCGAAAAAGCCGTTCTCGATCGATCGTTTTTCGATTAATACTGGATTACCTTTGAGAGGATAATCCCTAAATTTCCTTTCCCGAGTGAGATTTTCGTCCGCTGCTTCGTACATTACGATGGCGAACGTGTTTAGGAAATGTACCTATTTCTAATCCAGTATTTGTTTTCATACTAAAATTAAAGGAAAGGATTTTGTTATTCCTTACTCAAATATCTTGTTTAGAAAGAAGAAGCTTTTTCATATTAACAAAATTTTTTAGCTTACACACCAAAAAATATGACTACTTTAATTTGCATTTTCTTTCTCTCCATGGAAAAATATCATGATAGTTTTAGGGAATAAAATAGTGTTTTTACTTCCGAAAATGAGCTATTTTAAAATGTGTCAGGTTGTAAGTATCTTTTTCTGACACAATATCTGTAAATAAAGAAATAGGGGTTAATTTCGAATTACAAATTTCCAAAAATATGGCCACGATCGGCCAAAATCGTTTTTGCGAGTGAAATTCCTCACGTTGTTTCCGACAAACATTTTAGTTCCCTTCTCAAAGTTCCAAGTCTGTCAATTTTCACTTTCTGCTGTCTATAGTCCAGTTTCGTATTTGCCGCTGATTACAATGATTTCAGACTCGTTTACTCAGCGTTAGCCTCGACTTGATGTTAAATATTCATAAATACCAATGAGTTATTTACAATTCACTGTATTGTTGGAGGCTCGGACTTCTAATAGTTTTTTCGATGGTATTTATGAATATTCAACACCAAGTCGAGGCAAACACTGAGTAAACGAGTCTGTAGTCATTGTAACCAGCGGCAACTACGAATACGAAACTGGATTATTGTCATCTTGCTAACTTCAGCACATCTTTGAAGTTATACATTAAATGTGTCGTTTTGTAGAGACGTGAGCCCCTACCCCCCCCCCCCCCCGTAGAATAGGGTTAACTGCATCCCATAGACAGTAAAACTTCAAGGTTCCCAGTCTTGTTCACTAACTCGAACTTTTTAAAATCAAAACGTAACTTCATATCAATTTTCCGTGGTAAAAAGTCTTTGTATTTTATCTAAAAGTCCCGTTAAATCATAAACTGGAAATATATCTAAAGAAAGTGAACTTGTCCATAGAAAGTTAACAAATACAAACAAACTTCATGCAAAAACAAAAAAGGAACGATTTCTTTTCCTGATTTGAAAAGTTAATTTACTGCGCATGCCTTAATGCTAACTTTTTGTTTTATGTATTTTCGCTCAGTCATTTCAGTTCTTATCTTACATCAAGCCATAATAGACTCAATTGTTTACTGTTAGAATAGTTTTGGTACAGTTAGCATACGAGCATAAGTGCCATAAATGCTATTTAATCATAGGCCGTAGGCTCTTTCAAGTGCATAACCCGCTTGTCGGCACAGGAACTCAAAACAGCTCAGTCGGAATAGCATTAGGGATTAAACTTAATGAAAGCAGAAAACAACACAATCGTTTCAGATAAAGATGTTTATTGCAGCAAATATTTTGTTACAGTCCTTGATTGTTCAACTCCGTGTACAACAACAATCCACATGCGATTGTAAACATATTTTGATGCTTCATCAACAGTTTCATCGAGCAAGTCCTTAACAAGGTTCTGATGGAAAAAACAAAACAAAGCATCTTTATCTCAGCAAAGCTCTTTTCGTTTGGTGTTTATGCCCGGTTTAGATAAATGCATTTCAGCTTTTTAATTGAATTCCTTCAAACGTCTAACGTTAAATTTGTTGAACTTGAGCTGCGCTCTGTTGAACTTGTGCTTCTTATATTTGCATTATGAAGTTTGAAATCAGGAGAGTAAGATATTATATTTTATTTATAGACGATAAGTTTATTGCTATGATACAACGATACCTTTGTCATAGTAATTAAAATGTTCCCTATCAAAGCGTTCATAAGAGCAGTTTCGCGCATTAGTTGTTTGGCCGCCTTCAAAATTACAAAGTACCAAACCCTATGTAGACTGGAGGCTTCCGTGCCACTTCAAAATATCCCCCCTTCTAGATTATTTAAAAAATAACAGTCCTAAACTTGGTAGTTTTCCTAAAACTTGTCTGGTAAGAGAATAAAATAGCCAACTTTGATTAATACGCAGTGAGATGTTGCCATGTTAACAATTTTCTGCGAAACAGCGGCTTTTGACGTTTCTTGTTTCAAGGCTAAGAATACACAGTTTAACTACTTCTGTTCAAGGTAAAAATATGTTGGACAGTTTACTGCACTATTGAACAATAGACTGCAAGCGTCTCTTTCTGCTGACAAGCCAGTTATTGCAAGCCGTTCACCTGTAGCCAAACACTCGACAGGGCAAAGAACCCGAGGCTGCATTGAAAGTTTCGAGAGAAGTATGTAGTCAGCCTTACTTTTCTTGGGAAATGCTTCAGCCGAAAGAATGACGAAAATCAATAACGCGATAAAATATATACCTTATTAAACAGTTTAGTGTATAGTATGGGTGAATATTCTTACGAGTCATCATGACTCATGTAGTCATAAAATACAAAAGACGAGTAAAAATTTCCGCCCAAACCAGACACTAATAATATAAAGAAGCGCTCGTGGGGTTAGCGATGCGTAACGAACAACTGTACAACATAAACTCGTTCCAGGCCTAAACATGGGATTTTTGTACTCCGCGGAAAAAAGTAGAACACTAATAACTAATTTCTAACCGTATTAGCATATTCTGCTACACTTGAATTTTTGCTAAGCAAGTGCTGTGCAATCAGTAATATTATCTAAATTGCTGAAATGTTTATAATTGATTCAAGTGGAGTGTGAAGAAGAATTGCCGACTGTCGCATTATGGCCAAACGTAACCGCGAGCACGTGTAACGAACAATAGCTTGTGCGATGTGTACAGGAAACTACATAAAACATGATAAATTGCTTGACTTCAAATTGTTGTTTTTAAAAGTTCTACTTTTACGATCTTTCTCGGACTCTTTTGAAAAGCACATGGTATCAGTATTAACCCTAATCACACGACGTGAAACTAACCCAGGTTCAACCCAGACTCTGTCCCGGATTCAAATAATTCCTGCTTTCCATGCCACCTGAAAAATTTACCTGGGTTTATTTTACTCTGGGTTGAACCTGGGTTCGTTTTATGTCGTGTGAAGAGGGCTTGATAGCTTTACGTATACTCCGTCTGTTCTACCTGATTTTCAATAGATAATTCATTGAAAAACACAATTCGTCAGTGGGGGAATCCAGAAATTTCTTCAAAGGGTCCCCGATCCAGCAATGAAAACGGAAGGCGGGGGAGGGCGGAAAGTCATTTGTGCTCTAAAACACAGTGTTTTAGAGCTTTTCTTAAAAATATTTCCAAAACTGCTGACAAAAGGTCGAGTCCCCAAACCGTCCTTGATCGCGTTTTACTGAAACAAATCAACATTTAAGTAGTCTCCGGTTATAGTGTTGGCTTGATAGGAAACAAGAGTTGCATGTTTTCATTTGGCTATTTTTTGTTGTTTTAAAAAAAAACTGGAAGTGTTCACAGCCGAACAATAAAGAGCCACCAATTGAAAACATTAAGACTCTAAAACCTAAGAGAGAAAGTCGATACTACAAAACTAAACTGGAATTGTTATAGTGTAAACAGATGCATGAGAACATGATTTCAAGGGAAACCGTTTGACCTGGATTAGTTTTAAACTTCCTCACAACAGCTTAGTTTTGTTAAGATTGAGGTAGCTTTCCTATTCCAAGAACTAACCTTTAAAGCATGGGCACAACCTCTTAATGGACGCGTACGGCGATGTGCTGCTACAATTAATCTCAGTCGGAATGTTCTTCCACCCATAACATCCCGTACATCTGCTGAAGCGTACAAAAAACGGATCGTAGGGATTCGTATACATATCCGTTTCAAACCCGGTTGTACAGTTCACTCCTTTGTCTCTGAAGATAGCAAGTGTCCTGGTGTTTGTGAGGAGATGATTAGTAGCCGTACACACAGAATCGTGACTCTGACAAATCTGGTCACAGCTCAGTCTTCCTCCTTCCAAGTAGTAGTGGGAAGCTGTTGAGTAAACATCAAGCAATCAAAAGGAACCAAATTAAGTTTTGCTACAAGTTTTTTTTCTTAGTACACAATTTTGCTAATTTTTGCTAGATTAATTCCCTTGTGAGGGCTAAAAATTATGTCATTACTCGGTCAATTTTAGCGCCCACGAGATCTAGCAAAACTTTGTTTTAGCAAAGTGGTGTATTCAAATGAAATTGCAAACCATTTAAAACGCTTTTCGCGGCCTTTATTTCCAAGACGTTTGAGCAACAACAAAACTGCTAACCCAGGGTTAGAACTAATACCCACCATAAGAGTGACTTCCTTTTCATAGAATTACTCTCACAATATGCAATTGGATTGACAATATGCAATTAGTTTTTCCTCGTGATGGTCAACAACTTGAATACTTCCTAGTCGGACATCACCATCCGGAAGATCGCGGCCAATATTTCTTTACCAGAATGACTTACAAGGAATAGCAACTCGATTTTTCAATCAAGTCTTGACAACACCGCTTCTTGGAGCTCCATCAGTTGGAAGGCTTAACTCTAAAAAGTGCAAAGAAATGCGGACGTGTTTCCTCAGGGAAACACACCTGCTAATACAGGTGTAGATTGATGGCCAGGTTCTTGAACCCGTCAGCTCTCATTGGACTTGGACTGGTGATTCAGAATAATTTAAAATTGCATTAGCTTAATTGCCTCCAAGGCCTCTAAACGCTTTCATATTCTCCGAGTATTACGTCGTGGGGGAGTTCTATCAGAGACTTTTTTTCTTCGGAGTTCTAGGCTGCACTGATACGGTCTTTATTGGAGTAATGCTACGTCGTGTGGCACAATTCTTTGACCTCCTATCTCTCAGACGTGGTAGAGCGAGTACAGAAACGCGCACTTCAAATCATCATACCAAAATGTTCTTACAAAGAAGCCTTACGTACCCTTAACTGCACGAGACTGGATGAAAGACGAAGTGAATTCACTCTGCGCAAAAATCTCGGAGAAGATCTCAAAAGGGGGACCACTCTAGAAGTTACAATCGCACGCATACCAAACGCGGAATAAAGGCATTTCTACTTTTTAAACGCAGGACTGGAAGAGTACGTGATGTCCAAGTACGACTTCAATGATGAATAGATAGAATTATTGCCAATGAGCAACCGAGGCCAATAGGCCGAGACTACGAGCAGCAGCAGCTTTATAGAGCCGTGCGTGTAGGAGCTGCAGGGAGAAATAATATCGATTTCCGCGAAGCATAAGATAACAACAGAATTTTCGTCAGCACACCAAACAATCAGACTGGGATTTTTAACATTAGCGACAATAAAGATCGAAGTATTCGAAAATTACCGCAAACCGCAAACCTCAGGTCGACGTTCCCGGTTTGAGGTTTGCCGTATGAAAACATTTGCAATTTAAGATTCGGGCTTCAAATATCACAACGGGAAAAAAGGACGTTATTAGAGTTTCCGCGCAATCTTGGGTCCCAAGTAGCGACCTTTTTACAGAGCATTAAGTCATGTTGAGCTGTAGGCCATCTATAAAAAAAATCAACGAATTATATAGGAAAATCCATTGCCTGACGAGGGAGTTCCACGTTAAGTTTCACGAGAAAAACGATATCGCACGAATCGCGAAGCATAGTATAGGGATGAATCTCGCAAGCTTGAGTGTTTGAATCGGCTTACTCCACGCCCGTATCGCCAACAAGAAATTAAAGGCGGGAAAATTCCTGCCTTTTCAAGGTGTGTCAAACGCGTACGCGTCCGGTTGCAACATTTTGCAAAAAGTTACTGCATTTTCTCTTCAATTTAGCATCTCAAATGTCTGTTCGAAAGTACTTAACCCTGCAGACAACGGGATGTAAACAGTTTGGTGCTCTTGTAAACTGTGAATCTCCAATCTAACTGACTTCAACAATGCAATTGCTCGAAGCTGGCCGACTTTCCGTTTCGGTAAAATGAAGAAAAGTTTTTAGAATGAGTCGGCTAAGCAAGTAACTGGAAGTAGTTTCTACTATTATGTGCTGCTTTTGAAACGTGTCAATGAATTTTTTAGCAAATGATCAAGACTTCAACATTTTCAAAAATTAGCCAGAGTTTATATATAATAATTTGCATCGCTTTTAATAGTTCCGCCGGTCATTTCAAAGAATGTTGAACATTTGCACTAGTGAAGAGTCCTACTTGAGACAACAGTGCTTCATCTAAAAGCTCGAAAATTGCTATTGTTTGCAGGCATATCAATTTCTTTATTTGTTGCCCATGTTCCCAAAAAAGGAAGATTGGTGAGCTACCTGACAGCCCGAAAACAAAACGATTCAATTTCAATGTAGATCATCAAGTTCCTTATCGTTCTCGTTATCATATGAATTTCCTTGAAAAAATCTATGATACTCGGACACCAGACATAGTATTCCACTGTGCCTCACTTGGTGTAGTAAAGTCAACAAACAAAACTCTGCTGAAACAAAAAAAGTGTCGTTTAATATGCTCTTTAACTTTGTCAAACTTTCTTCAGCTGTCGTCTCGACTAAGTGCACACTGAAAACATGCGATTCCAAGTTAAATACCTTCTCATCTGTTCGTTGATTGCGAGCTTTATCCCTACAGTAATACGCGATTCTTTAATTACATTTCAGCTGTTTCTGTTGACAACCCAATTTTACTAAATTTTAGAGAAATGAGTTACAGAGCATACAATGAGCAGAAAGAAACTACTAAAATTATTGCAATGTCTAGTACTTATAAATAATCCAACATTTAGTGCCAAAACACAAATAAACCGCCGAAATTGAATTTTTTCTTTTGTAAATCAGTGGCTGATGTAATTAAGTCGCCATATTTGTTATCATTCCTCATGCTGCTTTTGAATCGCAAAAATTAGTCTCCCAACTCCTTTATAAAAGTAAACAAGCTACTTGTTCAAGAGTTAAACATGAAGAAAGTTGAATATTTGCGTTATACGGGGGTTTGCAGTGTTAAAAAGATCAAAAAATCCTACCATATTTCACTTACGGGAAAACAGCCTTCCCAAGGTTGAAACTTGAAATGCAAACGTCAAACCGCGCGGCAAGTAGTGAAGTCACATGACATCTTGACGTTTGCCGTTTGCGGGAACCGTAAATAAACTTCGATCTCAATGTCCCTATTGACTTTTTATGCGGACAAATGTGAATTCACAAAAATAATACACTCCCGTTACAACACCTCTCTAAATTACATTCTTGGAGGAGAGACTCTGAAAAGTGTGTAGAGCATCATATCAAGGATCTCGGAGTAACTATATCAAAAGATATAAAATGGTAATTGAACTGAGTGGAGTGCAATTTCGTCTGAAATCATACACGTGATTTCAAAATTAAACAAGCGCACATCGCGAGTTCGATTTGAAGTCACAAGTATGATTTCAGACCAAAATTGGACGAGACGAAGTCCAATTACCAATTTATTATATCCATTTTGAAATCACCTTTTTCACAACTGAGAAAATGTGTACCACGATGGGATAGTTTTATGCTGTGGGAGTTTAAAACTGATTAGCCTTAACTTCTATAATTATATATACTATGAAGGCAAAGATTATGAAAATGAATTCTAAAGGAAAAGACAAATACAACTTTTTAAAACGTTGAAAACAACTCACAAAATGAATAATAACATTTAAAACAGCGTTTTTGAACGAAACAATAATGTTGCAGTTTATCAGCAACTGCGAGATTTAAACATTGAAATATCCTTAAAATACATATTTTGCCAAACTGTAGTCTGCTTATTGAAATACTGTCGTTTATACTAAAAGCGTAGTTTTATTAGCTTTTAATAACATTTATTTGTAATTTTTTGAAGTCTGTAACGTTCTAAATGTTTCTGTTTCCGAACAGCAAGATTTGATAAAAACACAAAATTTTTACATTTTTTACGTCATTATGACGTCACTTGTCAATAACATCAAATTAATTGGTTTGCGATTATTTATGAATCCACGAAAACTATTCCAGAATGTTGATTAGTTTCAGAGTAATGGGCCGCAGGCACTTTCTGTCCCCCCCCC
>JAOBYE010713991.1:0-10272 GCA_025403585.1 Parazoanthus swiftii
GTGTTTCAGTCCGTATGATAGTACTTGCGTCTCAGTTTTGTCTAGGGGACGGGAAGAAATATTCCTGACCCAATTGTTGTCAGTTTTCTGTCGTTTTTTGTCTTTGTTATGTTGAAGTCGTGTTTGCTTTTGTTTCTTGTAAACATTGTGTTAAACCAGCAGGCCCTCCTCAAGTTGTTTCTACACTACCTTTTACCGTGCCTATTCCTCCTCTAAAAACATAAAACTTGCTTATATAGTGGCCGTTCATCATACTTTCAGTGTTCCATACCGTCAGTTAGGAAAATACAGGTCATGAAGTCGAATCGAATGTTGTTTAATTTTGCGGGAAGTCGGAGTCCAGAAAGATCTCAAAAACCGAATCTTTGGAAATGCCTTTTTCCGTATTTTAAGCTTGACGTTGAACGTTTCTACGAGATCATAAAGAACACGTTGCAATTGTTATTTTATTTTATTATCTCTTTTAGTGCAGCGTAATTTATTCACATTTTACCTTAAGAGAATTACGAGAGTCTGTAGTCATTGTAACCAGGGGCAACGAATACGATACTGGACCATTCTTCCAGGAACACCCGTCAGATATGAGGTGATAACTAGACTTTCAAAGAGGTTGGTTGATCATCTCAGTGAACAGAATAATACTGTAAGCCTTCATGAGTTGTATGCCATTTGAAAACTTGAAGTAGGCCCTTTTTTGATGACAGAAATGGAAAGAGTAAATCAGTAAGTAACGAACGTTTGGGACATTTACGAACTGCGACGTTGGCGATTTTAAAAAAAAGACTATTTCTGGCATTTTTCGCAGATTTCTAATCAGCTAAGGTTGTTTCCTGACGTCTTATAAAATCCCATCCTCGGCAACCCAGGGCGTCGGGAAGGGAAAACGAACAGAGAAGAACGGAGGAAGTGAAGGGAGAAGAATGGGGACTGGGAGAGAAAAGGTTCCCTCCCCTCCCCGCCCGTGTCCCTGCTTTCGATGACGAATTAATCTTAACCCCTCTCCTCACAGATGTATACATCAGAACATCGTACTCATTGACAGAGCCCTGCGGGGAGGTCTGGTCATACCGGACTTCAAAGAGTTTTCATCGCACATCCAAAATATCTACTCCAAGAGCAAGAGTCGAACAGAAGGCAAGGTAGCTATTAGAAAATAAAACTCCAACCTACAACGAATTGTTTCATGATTAACTTAACTTGCTTGTATAGCATAAACTGATGTTGTTTTTCAAAAAAAAAAAGATAGTGGAAAGAATTAAATAAGCGAACTAACAGTGATGATTTTTGCATCGTTTTTTGTACTGCAAAATGAATTTCTATTTTCTTAAAGCTAAAATAAAGGCTAATCCTTTCTCGAGCCAAGTGGCTCATAAAGCCAGTACTTATCTCTGGGATCCGTAGCGTTCTGTGACTTCCCCCTGGACAGGACACTAATCCATCGCAGGTTAGCCCCAGAATAAACTGGTACTCATTTGTACATCTGAGTCGGTTAGAGGAAGTCGAACAAAGTGCCTTGCTCAAGGACACAACACAGTGGTCAGGCCGGGTTTTTTTTAAAGCTGTTGGGGTTTATTGCTTAATTATAAAGGTAACTAATGAGTTTTCTTCAATAGTGAAACTTATTACAGTACGGGGGGTTCAGTTAACTGATGTGGTCGTTGTGCAATCTTATACTTTGACTCCGATGGCCCTACATGTATAGTTCGACGTCATACGGAAGAATGTTTTTTTTTCAAAAACATGTTCTTAAATTGTGTCATTTCACCTTTAACGTTCTCGTAAAGGAAATATAAAAAAGAGTGTAATGAAATGTGTCATAATCATTAGGTTGCAGATTATATCCCACAACTTGCCAAATTTGATCCAAATTTATGGGGAGTGGCAGCTTGTACCGTTGACGGCCAAAGGTTGGTGACATTTTTTGATCAGTCCATGTTATTGAACATTTTAGTAGTAAAAAAAAACATTGATATCATCATTTGTCTTAAATAAGAGATATAAACCTAGATCATGCAAACTTTAAACGACTTTATGATAATATGAGCTTTAAAATACGTCTGACTGATTTCGCGTGAGCACTGTGATTGGTCAGTTTCAGGTCTGTAAGTAGCCGTACGGACCTCTAGAGTTCGTTTACAGCCTCACTTGCTGTGAACACTGAATAACCAACAAAACCATATAATAAACATCCTATTAGCCTCCTTTGCTAGGTTCGTACGTCAAATTATGGATCCTCGTTTTTTTCTTTCCTTGTTTTGATGGCCCGGGCCCGCTAGGGCCATAAAAGTAAGGAAAAAACTTGGGTCTATAACTTGCCGTACGGACCGAACAAACGAGGCATATTATAAGAGAAAAGTATACATGTCGCAGCATTGTCTATATATACACACGTTTTTGCCAAATTTGATCCAAGTTTATGGGGAGTGGCAGCTTGTACCGTTGACGGCCAAAGGTTGGTGACATTTTTTGATCAGTCCATGTTATTGAACATTTTAGTAGTAAAAAAAACATTGATATCATCATTTGTCTTAAATAAGAGATATAAACCTCTATACACGCGCTAAATTATCCTCTCTCCAACTAAGCAGTCAGAGAAGGAGAGAGTCTCTTCTGCCTCCTCCCTTTCATTTTGAGTCACTTGTCAACCACCCATATTACCCCTCCCTTCTCCCTCCGGTGTCCCTGTCACTATAATAGTAATAAATTGACTGTTTAGTAGTTTATCTATATATTGTCGTTTAGAGGGAGTGTTTCACTGCACGATTGCCCAGACTTTTCATTTTTCTGATAATTGCTATAATTCTTGAAGTCAATTAGGCGATCTTCTTGGAACATAGGGAGCTTTGCACGTGATATATGACGTCATCGGTATTGCGCAATTCAATTTTAAGAAATCCAAGCTGGCGGCCATGTACTTTGTCAAACTTTGGAAGCATAAATTCCGGCGAGTTAGTATTTGTTTTAAAACATTGCAAACAACGCATAAAATGATTGAATGGCATTAATGATATTTAAAACGTTTTTGAAAGAAATATTAATAATACAGTTTATTAATTCGCCAATGCGAGGTTTGAACATTGAAGTTTAATTCCTTGATAAACATGGTCTGCCAAACTGAAGTTGTTCTAAATACTGCCATTTGTACTAAAAGCAAAGTTTTATTAACAGTATTTGTCGTTTTTTGATGTCCGTAACGTTCTAAAGTTTATGTTTCCAATCAACAAGGTTTGATAGAAACCTGACCGAAATTGTGATATTAATGACGTCATTATGACGTCACATGTCAATTAAACTACACGAAATTAATTGGCTTGCGATTAAATGCTTGGTCCACCAAGTTTTGTTTGAATGCGTTAAATAGTTTCGGCGTTATGGGCGAGTTTAATGTTAGCCCGTATGCTGCGGCAAAATGCATTAACCCTCGACAGTTCTCTTTGTTTAAACGAATTCTTGTAAAATGAAATCGCCTTGAAAGCAGCTATTTTGTATGACTTTCAGAACTTCCCCCAAAAGGCTCTTTTCACTCAAGTGTCATTACTTATTTGATTGTTGCAAGCACTACAGAAGTACATGATGCTCCTGAACATCTGCGCAACACATGTTTTAAGTATTTATATATCTATTTAGTAACTTTCATCCACCTATAAGAGATACAAAAAAGAAATGTTGAACTGGGCCAGACCCACCACAAGTAAGAACAAAACTTAGAACGTTAACAACAATTCTAACTAGTACCCTGCAAGTATATGCCATAGTGAATTTAAATGTTGTGTACAATGTACTTCGAGATATCTTGTCCATCCATGCAGATCTCTTTGTTCCCAATAAGGTTGTTTCTTCCTTACCATGCATGCTTTGATGTTTTGTTGATACATAGCGTATTATGAGCTAACTTTAGTTGAAACTACAAAGTTAACTGGGGTCTCTCAAACCGCTTTGCTTGTTTCTAGGGTTTCCTTTGGAGATGTTCAAGAGCAATTCTGTTTGCAGTCTGTATCTAAGGCTTTGATCTACCCAATGGCTACGGATCTGTGTTCTGAGGAAAAGGTGAGTCACTGAAGAGCTGTACACGCATGGTTGGTAAACCAAGCTACAAAAATCGTGATTACAGTAGTAGGAAATCAAATTTTGACTAAGCATCCTTTTCTTAAAAATAAATTTTTGTTTCAGCTTCACACTTTTGTCGGTCTAGAGCCAAGCGGGAAACCATTTTACCACATGGAAATGGACAGCGAAGGTGAGAATACAAGCTTTCAATGTGTCCAATAATCTCACAGGCTTTTGACTGACTTAATCCTCTAGTAATAACTGGTGAAACTAAGCGAGGGATCCTGAAGACTCGAGTGAAACTCATCTGAGATCGAGTAACAAAGCAGAGAAACTGTGGTCTAATTGGACTATTGGCAAAGACGCGTACGCATCCAAGTTTGGAGTGCCTTAAGTTTTGTTAATTTGGCATCAGAAGCCTTGCAATACAACAAATTCAGTTAGCATGGAATGGCTTATCAAAAGATTGCCTCTTTCAAAGTGGAAAAACTTACAAGTTGCTTGCTCTTATAAAAAAGAAAGTTAAAGATACAAAAAAGCCAAATGTCACCCCCCCCCCCCGTTATATTTGAGATAAATGAAGACCTATAAAGGTAGGTTTAAAATATTTTAATTACAACTGCTCGGTGAAACAATGCGAAGGATCCTGGAGACTGAAATGGAGCTCATTCTATATTGAGTGACAGGGCTTGCTGTTTTTAATTTAAGATCAACTGCCTTTTGGTAAAAAGCGTTTAAGTTTGGAATTGCCTTCAATTTGTTGTTGTGGTGGTGGTGTTGGTTGTGCTTATTTTAGGCTTACTAAAATTTCAACATTTCCCCGGATTAGGATGCCCCCAGACTTCCAACAACATGGCTAGCACTACCTCACCCCCCCTCCCCCATTACCCCCCGCCCCGCTTCTCTCTGTCCATCTGTCATCCCACTCTTTAGGAAGCTCCCCAGCCTCTGATATTATACTGAAAATTCGTTTTTCCTTCGTTCAAGGGAAACCTTACAATCCTATGATAAATGCTGGAGCATTAGTTGTATGTTCACTAGTAAAGGTGAGTGGCGGACCTGTTTGTGAGGGCTGACCAGTATTCTAAGAAATAGAGAAATAAAGAAGAGCTTCAAGTAAATAAAGCACAATTCTACTGTTAAGTTGTACAGAATGCTTTTTTGTAGTTTGTGCTTAGGAGTGAGCCTGTCAGATATTTGTGAGTTTGCTTGTGGGACAATGAAGGCGTGTGTCAGACCCGCATTTTTATAGTCGAGTCTGTCGGCAACAAGGACTAAAGATTGGTTGGCTCCTAATCGCAAACCTAGCTAAAACATATTGTATATTGTATAAAACAACTCAGGCCACAGTTTGGCGCGTGCGCTGTAACTAACGTAACATTGCGACAAGTTGCGCAACCTCGTTCGGTCTGGTCACGTGACACCCACATTCTAGGTGCTAACAAATAAAACAACCGTGGAAGATGCGCTTAAGCTTGATTTTTTTTTGTTATTATTTAGACTAGTGTAAAAGGAAAAGATTTTGTTTTTATTTTGTAGGTACGTTTCTTTTGTTTGTTGCCACCATGTATCCGGGTGTCACGTGACCAGACCCAACCAGGGTCTATCTCTTTCACTTCAGCTAAGTTGAAGAGAGTTTCTGCGCATATTCCAAGGAAGCGTTCTCAAAAATTGAGCTCTTCTGGATACAGTTTCCAATTGTTTGAACCAAATTATTGAGTTCTGTTATTATAGAAAGACAAAAACTGATCCTCTGTTCTTTCCCTACCCCTCCATCAAGAATCGTCCATGATACTGCCAAGCCTTAGTCAAAGGAATTTTGTTTTATTCTTGTACCAACAGCCCGAAGATCACCTAGCAGACCGCTGTGAATTTGTAAGTGCTCGCAGTCACTGATTGATGTTTGATGTTTTTGGTGTGGCTCGTTTGTAATATTTGACACTGGAAGACAAAACTTTAGATGAAAAAAACTGACTTCTGTATTCAGACCTCCTGTATGAATATATTAGTAAACAAATGTTTGAGCAAGTGGTCCAGGAAATTTACGGAGCTGAGCTTAGCTGAACTGAAGACATTGCTAGAACATCGAGTGATTTCAGTTCGCAGATGAGGGTCAGAGAGAGGCCGTCCCCAAGTAGTGAATGTTCTTGATACGCGTACTTACAGTAGCCTGTATTTTGCCAAATCCCTTCAGCTTCTAGCAACTTCTAGAAACACAATTACTGATCTAAACTTGTATTTGCGTTTTTCCTTCCCTGTAGGCGTTAAACAAAATCAAACAGTGTGCCGGTGGTGAATATGTCAGTGTGAGCAACGCTACGTAAGTCTGTCTTCAACAATAGGTGGTATGCATGTGACGTCAAATCCGCCATGTTGGTGTACAATAACAATAGAGTTGTAATTACTTTCTTTTGTTGTGAACACCAACATGGCTGCCACGCCCTTTGTCTTTGGAGTCTGGCGATAGTGTGCAAACCAGCAATAATCTGTTTTACTCCTGCTTAAATGACGATGGAAGACTTGGCATTGCCTCTTACACTCGATCAGCGGGTGAGACTCTGGAAGTCTGGGCAGCAGCTTTTTAGACTTGAATATCTTGATTGACGTCACTGATGATGTCAGTTTGCCACCCCTTTCCCAGACGAATTGAAAATGCAACCGCTACTTACTGCCGAGTTTGGTGTTTACAAAGAGAATTATTCGGCATTGACGAAGACAGTACTAAATTCAGATGATAATTCAACTACCTTACATTAATCCACGTTATTAGGACTTTCCTTTTTCATCTTTGTTCTTTGTTCTTTGTTCCCTGAAGTTGACATTTTGCTCTTTCTTGCTGTTGTCTATGCAGCTACGTAGCTTTTATGAAATTCAGTGATTGTTGAATTGGTCAGCTGCAACTGCGCACGCATGGAGTCGTTTCTTGTTAAATTAACCTTAGAATGTATTCGGCTCGCACTAGCCCAGTCTCTTCTCAGATTTAACGGTTGGCAACAGACATGCCAGACAAGAACTGGGGCTAAGGAAAATGCTTGCTGCAACAAAGGCAATGGAAAAAGATTTAAAACTAAAGTTAAAGACTTGGACTGTACTGTTTACAAAAAAAGTTCCAACTTGCCACGGGTGATCAGTGATCATAGATTCTTTGTTTTATTTCTGTTGTAGGTTTATTTCTGAGCGTGAGACTGCAGACCGAAACTATTCGCTCGGATATCACATGAGAGCTAGCAATGTAAGTTTGGAAATGTTGGCATCAGTGCAGAACTTTAATTCTTCCTTAAAAATTCATTTCCGTCTTGATCGGAACCAAGAGGGTAGCTAGAATGTCAAGGAAAGTTTAACTGTTACTTAAATTGGCTCGAGCTTAAAATTATCCCGGTCTGTCTATCATTAGGCAGGACTAAGTTGTTGACGAGTTTGAGAGAGATCGCTGTTTCAAAACTAGCCAAACTTTCAGTTTATAGCGTAACGTTAGCCCCGACAACAACTTATAAAGACGGGACATGTGTCCTTATTCTAATTTTCGGGTTTCTTAGCATGATACTGAAAACGGGTTTTACATTTTGGGTTAATGGTTCTAGCTAACCCTTAGTTTGTCCTAACTAATTACTGTAATGGTATCCCAGTTGATTCTGTTGTATATCTTTTTTCTGTTAAAGCTCGACCCCACAAATTACTCTAAAAATTCGTTCTCGATTTTGGAGCTCGAATTTTTGAACGGCGAGGCGACTACAGTTGCGCACGGTTAGTGTGATCCGTGTGCCGGAACGGAACTCCTAAACGCAGGAACTTTTAACCGGTAAAAGGTTTGTCCGATACCGCGTGAACGTAGCTCATTTATCAAAAATTGACCTGTGCTTTCTTTCTCCAGGCGTTTCCCCCTGGCACTGATCTGAACGACACCTTTGAACTTTACTTCCATGTAAGTCGAGAAAAACTCCAATACTTTCTTATTTCTGAAAGATGCTTCTCAGTCTTACGAAACTGCACGATTGTCGATACAGAAGAGCTTTTTGATTAAATCTTTAAATGATGTACTTTAAAATCACAATACCCAATTTTCTAATGCAAATTTTTGCTACATCCATTTCCTCGCGGCGGCTAAAAGCGATGTTTATGTTGGATTAATGAGCCAAAATTTGACCAAGTAACGACTTCTAGCCCTCACAAGGGAATGTATCTAGTAAAAAAAGTGCTGTACTAGAAGGGCGGTGTAGCTTAATAGTAGATTATGATATGATATAACATAATTGACTCATGAATGGTTTCTTACACGATGATCAGAAATAAGAAAGTCTTGCCTCTTTTTGAGCGGACAATACATAGCTTTTTGTAGGGACCAGAACTGAAAATATCCCTCTAACATTCTTTCTGAAGTTAACTCTGATTTTCCTCCAAATTATAGCTTTGTTCAATCGAGACCAACTGTGAAGCAGGCAGTGTGATGGCTGCGACACTCGCTAATGGAGGAGTCTGTCCTTTAACTGGAGAAAAGGTCAGTTTGAAGTGAAGACTTATGTCGCCCTATCGTGAATCTAAGCACTGTAAAAAGCTTGACAAGCTACTCCCAGGCTGACAAGCTACTCGCAATCTTTCATTCAGGAGCTGTGATGATCGTCTGCTTAGCGCGACGATCATCACAGCTCCTGAATAATAAAATATTGAGTCAGAACCCAAATAGTTTAGAAAGTTAACTTTTAGCTTTTATTGTAATTGATTAATCTTGCCTTTATTTCCAGTGTTGGATCATCATTCGACTTGGAAGAGGCTATTTTTTGTGTTCGGCAAAAAGCACTCTGTCTCAGGTCTACAAATAAATTTACGCATTGCTTTGTGGGATTGTTATTCGGACAAACACGCAATCAATAACAAGTTTTTGAACCATTTCAGATATAACTTTATAGAACTAAATACGAAAACGGCGGGAACTCGAAAAAATTTCGTGTTAATTTTGAACTGATCGTGTGTCTGGCTCCTACAGAGCCGCGTGTTTGTCCGCTTCTCAATCCCAACATGCTTTGCGAGCACTTTAGTGACGTAACTGGTGCAAGTTGGAGCTGCACGTAGTACTTGACGTTTCTGGAAAATTCCTGAAAGCTAAATACCTTTCGACACTGTTCTCAATCCAGGCTTTCTGTGAAAACATGTATGAATTTGCCATTGATTTTCTTTTTTTTGGAAAATCAAGATTTATTGGAGTTCCGAGCTTTCCAGACATTATTCCAGATTCTTGGTACAAGGTGTAAACCCTGCTGCAGTGAACTTCGTGTTCCCAGACAAAGAAATGTAGTTTAGAGTTTCGCCCAACCCTTTATTATATTTAACACGAGTTGGAACACTGAGCAGGTCCAGACCGTTCATTTCCTGTATTTTCAGGGTCGTTTATTTTTTGGCTGACTGAGGGAGTAAATAAAAATCTTCACATCAGCGATGGTCCATTTCTTTTGTTTCCCTTTCAGGTTTTAAGCTCCAAAGCAGTTCAGAACACGTTATCTCTGATGCATTCGTGTGGAATGTATGACTACTCTGGGGAGTTTGCTTTCCAGGTACGATTGAAATCGTCATAAAACATGGCGTCCTGGCTAGAGGGTATTTCTTTTAAAGGGAAAACATGCTCTCCTCTCACAATTCATTTGGGAGTTAATGATAATGATGATGTTAATATCGAATTTATTAATAACTTCATTGTCTTGTGTAGACTTTTTGCAAAGTAAAGTGAGTTAATGAGTGGGTAAATGAGAGATGGAACTGAAATATTAAATGAAGAAAAGAACGGATGCAAGGATTCTAATTTAAGACCAAAATTTATAGGAGCATAAGCTGCCTGTCTTTATTAGCTTTATGTTATTTAAGGCAGCCAGTCTTCTCCATCTTTTAAATTAATGATATTTATGTAAACATGAACATCAAAAGGGGAAAATAAAGAGTTGTTGTTGTTGTTGTTGATCGCAACTTCAGTTTCTTCTAACAGCAACACTGGTAAAGACTTCTTATGATCAGCCTTCCCTGTCTGTTACTTATCTTTCTGCGCCTTCCCCTTGTCCTCTTCAGAAAGGTTTCTTGCGACTTTGCAGTTTTACTGGGTGGCCGTGCTCCTCAAGTGACATTGAGATTTGTGCTATCTTTAAGAGAGGCAAGGTGATGTAGTAGGTGATGTAGTAGGTGATGTAGTAGGTGATGTAGTAGGTGATGTAGTAGGTGATGTAGTAGGTGATGTAGTAGGTG
>JAOBYE010714024.1:0-22159 GCA_025403585.1 Parazoanthus swiftii
TGTATGTATGTATGTATGTATGTATGTATGTATGTATGTATGTATGTATGTATGTATGTATGTATGTATGTGTATGTGCGTAGGTTTGTATATGTGTGTATGCATCATTGTTTATAATTCTTAAGTAGGAGCGTTTTAATGATGTAATTTTATTTTTTTGCCTATCTCTTTTAGTAATTTATTACATTATCTTTATAATTCATTGCATATTTGAACATTAAATTTATCTGACCGCCCTGGAATCATTAGCTAGTGAGGGAGTTCTAATCTTTTTTCTTCTTCTGACATAGATCTTTCGAAAAATGTCGTGAATAAACAAATAATTAAGATCAGTTTTCTTTCCAATTTGGCTTCAAAATAAGAGTATGTCAAAATGTTTATACAACGAGTTGTAAAGATAGACAATTCGGAATCCCTACTGGATTGTTGTTGGCGATATCCTTGCTGTTAATTAATAACGAAGTTCCTGAAACATGCTATTCGTTTATCTCGGAAATTACCTTTACTTTGACAGTTGCTGTTGCACTGCTTTTTCCATCGCTAACTGAATAATCAAAACTATCCTCTCCCTCGAAACCCGTCTTTGGATAGTATGTCACGTGCTTGGCGCCAAATGTCACTTGACCATGAGACGGAGCCCGCGATATTTCATTCACAAGGAGGCGCGAACAATCGGTGGCGGAGTCACTAAGTGATGACATCACTTCAACAGCGTTCGTTCGTCTTGGAAGGTCCCGTACAGTAACAGTGGCTCTACGCGGCACTTGCTTAATTATTCTTGTGTTGTTGGTAACGGGCCAGTAAATACGGATTCTAAAAGTGTCCGCACTTTCAGAACCAAGTCCGAAGTGAACTATAGTTTCTCCTTGAGCAGAATGGGCAGAAATGGTTCTGACTTCCCTCATTATTTCCTTTCGTAGTTTGGGTGAGTAGAGATAAACTCTAGCTCCAATGCTTTCCCTGTCGCTGTCACCCTCAAGAACTTTTACACGAAGGAAATCCTTCTTATTACCACCTGAGTTGCGGTACAGGATTGGTTTGTCGGCATTGTTGGAGATGAACACGTCCAAGTCACCATCATTATCGTAGTCAAAGACAAACAAGCCACGTCCATCCTTGCGATCGGAAATTCCTCTTACCTCTCCAACCTCCTCGAACTTCACCTCTCCTTTATCGTTGTCAAAGTACTTATTCTCAAACAGCTTGGATGGTGTGTGATGAAGGAAGTCCGCGTCTGTGTTGTCGGGGTCGTTGAAGCCATTTGTTTGAACTAGATCCAGGTCCCCATCGTTGTCAAAATCGAAGAATGCTGCGCCCCAGCCCCAGTTCCCCACTCGCACACCGGCGTCGTCTGTTATGTCTGTAAACGTTCTTCCTCCTTCATTGTGGTAGAGCCGGTTGCCAGTGTACCCGAAGATGAAGCCGCCTCCCATGTACACGTCGTAGAATGGTTCCATCTGTTTAGGGGTGATGTGGATGCTTGTTATGAACCAATCCTGTTTGCCATCGAAATCAAGGTCGGCCACAGTAGAGCCCATGCCATTCTCATCAGTTCCCAGCCCGGCCTTTGTTGTACCCTTAGTGAACGTTCCGTCACCGTTATTCCAAAACAAGTCACTGGTTTTAAAATCTCCGTTGACAAGAAGATCAAGATGACCTTGACAAAATAAGCAAACCAAAGTGTTAAACAGTAGAGAGCAAAGAGTGGAATAATAAACCGGGAGAGGGAAACAAATAGGTGAGTACAATTGAAATCTCAGACGATAACAGTGGATGTGAAAAGAAATATATATTAAAGAGCAATGACATTATAATCCCGTTTTGTGTTGGAAACAAGACGAAAATAGGAAGCAACCGGAGGAAACCTTTGCAGTAGAAAGACATTACTAACAATAGACGATGTAATTAGGTAGTAAAGATAGTATAGTTTTAGACCTGTTAGGTAGTATAGATGGAACAATTTATTACTATTGATTATTATTATTACCTTTATTGTTATTCCATAGCCGAGCAAAATAAGAGAAAACATATTAACAAATGGAGAAGAAGAAGAAGATGAAGATGAAGAAGAAGAAGAAGAAGAAGAAGAAGAAGAAGAAGAAGAAGAAGAAGAAGAAGAAGAAGAAGAAGAAGAAGAAGAAGCAAACAATTTTGACGAGGATAAACATTTTGTTTCTTACCATCATTGTCGATGTCGGTAAACATGGCCGTCAACTTGAAAGGACCTGGAAGAATATCTTTCAGCATCCCAGTTTCCCGAACACCATAATAACGAATATCTACACCTCCCATCCGATCCGCGTCCACTGTCGGTTTACTAGTTTCGCCCAGTCCTGCTTTTACAGTCACGTCTTCAAAGTATCCCGGCTTGCCTTGCGAGCCGAGGTTTCTGAGGAGCTTACAGTTTGAATGCGATGCGTTCTTGTAGTCAAAGCTCCTGTCGAGATGAGGCAACCACTCGGTGGTATAAAAGTCTAACCAGCCATCCTTGTCGTAGTCTGCAACCGCTATAGTCATAGTGCTTGTCTGGAAGGGTGGAATGGTAGGGTAAAGAGCTAAGCCTCTTTGTTCTGCTTCTTCGGTAAAATGTCCCATTCCATCGTTGACATAAAAATGAAAGCGTTTCTCAGCCATGGTAGCTACGTAAAGGTCCTGGTCTCCATCATTGTCTACATCGGCCCAGGCAACGCCAGAGGAGCGGTGATGTCCGGTACAGGCCAAATTTGCTTCGTCCGTTACAAGCCTAAATGTTCCGTTTCCAAGGTTTCGCCAGAGTTGATCTTGCCCGTCCATTCGAGCATAGTAAATATCCAGCAGTCCGTCGCCATCATAGTCTGCTGTGGCTGAAGCAGCATTGCTTAAATCAGGCAGACAGAACGAGCCTTTGATCCAGATCTTCAAGTAGGGGTCGTACTGATCAAACAGACAGTCGGGGGCTTTCGGAGGAATTGTTTGGGCTGCATCCATTCCAAGTGCAGGTGCTACGTCCTGGAGAGAACACGTTGGAAATGAGATACTACTCCCAAGACTTCCTCTTAACCATCTTTTCAATAATTTTTCTCTATTATATCATTAATGCTAACACTGAATAGTTGTAACTTTTAAAAGCAGCACAGTAAGCATTTTTATCAAGAATGTTTAATGTTAGGGCTGAGGCTGGATGTTCTTTTAAGTTGGAACTATCTTGAAGATCTCAGCCTCAAATGTTCTTAAAAGTTCCTATTTTTTAGGATTGGGTACAAACATAAATATTTACTTTCCGTTCACACGAGCCAACACAAAGTGGAAGATCTACACGTGTCACTAGCTGCCTTTATATATCCACATTCGGAGTAGCCATCAAGCGATGTTCCAATAGCATTATAAGCATTATTTAACAGTTTCTTCACTGAATACAGTATATGTAAATGAATTGTTCTAACCCTAGCTTCAGCATTGTCCTAGCATGTTCTTAAATTTTCAGAATTTTTCTGCCTTAACATTTTTGTAAAATTGATTCTTAAAAAGACATAGAGTGTAGCTGATTTTTTACTATTCCTCTGTTTGCACGCCCGGGATATTCTTAATACACTTTTTGTGCGTACTATAAAGTATTACTTGCCACAGGCGAGTATCGGTCAAGCAGTTGTTTTGCCAAAGCAATTAACCATAGTACTAATCATAATATTTGTCACATCATGCAAAAAGAAGTACTGTAGGTGCAAAACAAGTTCTTTTAAAGAGCGTGCTACAGCAAGCAACAAACTAAAACATTAGCAAACAGTCGCAGAGCATTCTTGGTCACAAATCTGGCTTTGATGTTTTCTTACCTCAAATGTAACTTTATCTTCTAATGGTTTATCAGTGTGCATGGTAACACACACATCTGGCTTGTCTTTAGTGACGTCATTCTTAAGCACAGGGATATGCACGTGGCCGTCTTCTAGTGACATCGTTACTTCATCGGAATTCGCCACAACAGGGTCAGGCTTTGGTCGCACGATGACTCGGACCATAAACTTTCCATCGGCAGTTGCCGTAAGGTTCTCATGAAGATACGAATACACAAACTCATCTTCGCCGTTGAAGTCGGGGCTAGGCATATACGTTGTTTGAACGTTGCAAAGTTCATCTTGGAGATCGATTTTATCTTTTGGCGAGCAGAGAAAGGCCCCATGACGCGGTCCCTGGTTAATTAAAATTTTTGCTGCAGGCTTATCCAGTTTGTAATGCTTGAGGAAATCAATGTTAACTGGCTCATCTTCGTTGGTTATGACAGCAAAGAAAGAACTGTCCGTCGTTCCTTTCGGAGAGATCAAACAAATGCTGTCAGATGAAATCGCACTTTCTTGTCAAGTTAACTGTGATCAGTAACATTTGTGTAATAGTTTCGAAAGCGTCAATAACTATTTCGGCTAGTGAAGCGCTACTGGTTAAGTGTGTTGAGGGTCAGTTTTTCCCAAATCACTGGCATAACTTAAATACAAGTTTATCTAAACTAGAGTGGTATTAAGCGGCGCTGGTCTTTTGTATTTCCCATTCATTAGCTATTGAGACTGAGAAATGCATATTTTAGCAAATAAATTCGGTCTTTACAAAAAAAAATGCAGTCGATTAAAAAACTTTTTTTATGTTAAAATTTAACTGTGGGAAGATAGAAAAAGCCTTTCGCCAGAGTTTGTTCTAGCTACAGCAGAGCTTTTCATTGTACTTCGGGTCAATGAAAGGTGGAAGTCATAACGCCTTCTTCGCTGACCTCCTCTGAGCGAAGACGCAAAAAAAAACCATATTAAATTAGTGGAATAACAAAAGTGTGTGCAGTTCTACAATTGGTTTCGGCTCCATGAGACCATCAAAATGTATATTCCCAGCCTTACTGCGTGTCTGCGCTTTCTTTTGCTTATACCCGGAGTTGAGCGCGGTTAGGGGAAAGGAGCAACGTCAGTGATTTCGAATGGCTGTTGCATTAGAAGTCTCTAAACCGAATTCCCTCAAAAGTCGGTTATCAAAATCTAGCAAAAATTAACAAAACTTCAACTGTACTTTGTTTCATTTTACACCGAGTTCTACCTTAAAAATTGTGCAACTGGTTTTGAAGTTTTCGCAAAACAGTTTTGTTATCGTTTTCGCCTAATTCTAGTTTATTCTAGAAAGTAACTATGGCTTACCCCCAATCAGCCATTGACAGCTAATTTCATTGCCCTTGAAACAAAAACCTGCAGCATCATTCTCCTTTTTAGTTTGCTTTCTAAAGAAGGCATGGCAACTTATATTACCTTAGATGTTTCCTTCAGGGTGGCGGAAGCATTTAGAGCGGGAATATTGACTGAAAGTGATTAATCCGCTTTCATGGTGAGCAGATACTCAAAAGATTACGGAAATGATGACACGTTGATAATTATGATTGTTTTTCAACAGTTTCCTTCCTCAAGCTGCGTTAATGTTACAGCTTTAAGTTTCACAAACTTTTCCAAAGAAAGCAAAAAGCAATTAAAGTTGTAAAATATAATAGTTGTAAGTACAAACGACTGACCTTGATGTTATTGCATGCTTCACTTATTTTAAAAGACAACGCTTTGGTCTTGAATTGTTATATAATCAGATACAGATTGTTTATCGGAAAACCCGCAAATGCTTTTAAAGAAATTAAACATTTTAAGTTGAGTAAATAAACGCTTTCTTTCTTATAGAACAATATGACAGCACAGAGGATTTTAGAACAAACAAATGACTAATTCGGCCGAGAATCGGAAAATCGATCAATTTGTTTCCAGATAGTGATAAAATTCATGGCTATAGGTTAGCGATAGTATACAAGGTCGTTTCTTGATCTAAAGAATTATATTAAGACCTCGGCAACACTGAAAATTTTCTTCATGTGATAAATAAGCTTAAACTGAAATATAATATGCTTTTTCAAACTGTAACAGAAAAAAGTACTGTTGATTTGCGAGAGAGAGGGGGAGGGGAGGGAGAGGGAGAAAGAGAGAGAAAGAGAGTGAGAGTGAGAGTGAGTGAGAGAGAGAGAGAGAGAGAGAGAGACAGACAGACAGACAGACAGACAGACAGAGAGAGAGACAGAGAGAGAGAAACCTGAGAGAGGCAGAAACAGAGAGGGACAGAGACAGGGAGACGGAGACAGAGAGAGCTAAATTGTTTGGATTCTTTGAATTATTGTTTTAAATGGAAATATTTTAATACACCACGGCGGCGAGCACGGGCTTTGTTAAAAAATTGAGAAATGCGGGTGGTTCCGTTTCGAATTTCGAACTCAATTTGTGTCTCTGTGAGGTCTAACTTTTAAGGCAAGATCCGTGCGCATGAGCTGTCCGATAAGTTTAAAATTATAGAAATCAGAATGGCCAGACATTTTTTTCGGAGACGAAATGGTATTCTAAATTGATATATGGTACTAAATCAGTTGGTAAAGCTGTGAACTTTAATTTCCGAATTCTAAATTGTTTAAACCAAAAAAACAAATTTGATGAACATACAATCATCTTTTTATGTCTTTTTAACTTAAATTTTTTGTTTCAATACGTAACTCACTGTTCGCACAAGTGATTCTTCAAGCTTGTTTTGTTTCCCTCATGTGTATCAGAAAGTAGAACTTGGGTAGGCCTTGCACTACCACGCCTTTAAATCAACTCGTAGTCTCCTTGAAATATGAGTCATATGACTGTTTTTGAAAATGCAAAAGGAGAGTGAAAGAGAGGCTTGCGTCGATAGGCACGCGCAGTAATCTAATCTGTAACATTTCTGTAGAAAGTAGCAGGCGAAAAGGAGTAAGCGATTTCGGGTTAGTACATGCAGTTAGTGCTGGAGTGGTCGCCTCCTTTTAAGCTTTTCATCATATAATAAAAAATAAATCGTAGCTTGTTTGTTTATGGACAAAAACTGTGAAAAAAATTGGTTTTTGTGCCTGTAAAACAACCGAAAACGGAAATCTCGGACTTGATCACACTCTAGTATTTTATTAGGGATTTAGGCTGTGGTTTTGAAACGGAAAACAGCATTGAGATATGCAGAAATTTCCAGAAAACCGAGTCTCACAATGTGGTCAGTGTGTTTTATAACGGCTTCGCACCCTTAACAACCACTTGAAACTAATTTTATATGTTTCCGTACGTCCGAATCACTTACGCACTAATTACAAATTATCTGTATTGATTTTTGTGGTAACAGATATCCGAGAAATGGTTTGCACCGTACTTTGTTAATATACTCAATGACGACAAGTATTCAGATATATGTTAACCTTGCGGGCGACTTCCTTTTTTAAAGTCGGATTTTGATATTTTCTCAGTTTTCTTTCCAACACGTACGTAGGAAAAACTAAACTGATGACATAAGTTGTTTTTTGGTCTCAGATGAATTTTTGATAAACTTGAGGTACATTGCATTCAGTTTGGTTTTTAATTTGTGTATATTGTCTACAATATCAGCAGCGGCGATTCGTCTGAACTGGAGCCAAATCCCCATACGACAGCACCAATGTTAAAAATAGCAATTCCAATTCTATTTTAAAGAGTTTGAAGTAATTGCGATAGCAAAATATCACTGATGAAAATCACTTTACCGAATTCGAGTTTTGATAAATTGGCCCTTCATTGTAACAACTTTCAGGAAATAAACTGCATGAACTCTATCAACCTGTTACTGACAAGAAAGTTTAAAAAGCCTGAAGTAGTTAGTTTTCCCATAGAACTATTCAAACAAAGCCCTGAGGCCGAGGTTTTATACTGAACAAAACACTGAACGATTGTCATTGACCCTAAATCAAAGTAAATGAATTAATGAACAGCGAACTCCATGGTATCGTCAAACTGTAATTTATTTCTACATGAAAAAAGGAACTATTTTATCTACGATATAAACTTGCTGTTTTCCTTAATGAATCAAGAACGTCTCACAATGTTGCTCGCTGTAAAAAGTTTTAAAGTTGAAGTTCTTTAGTCGTTTTCTGAGGATGTGTCATATTTCTTCTGTACAGAAGCACTTGAAGCACGTGTAGAATTGATGTTCCCTCAACCAGAAAAGAGCTCATTGGGGAGAAGAACCGACGTAAATGAAAACCAAATCTAGAGATTCAATTTATGCGCCGCAATGTTTTCCACAGTTCAGTATTTCTAAACTTTGAATCTGAATTGATCAAAAAATCAAAATACGAGACAACTTTAAGAGCAGCGTTTTCGCAAGGCAAGGAATTATAGCCGTCTCTTCAACTTAAAAACTTTGGTATTGGGTTAAATGTAATGAACCGAGTCGACAGAACTAAATCAATTTTACAACATGTAGTTTTCTTACAGCTTCGGGCCAATAGGCAGTCAGTAAGTTAAAACTCCTCACTAAAAAATAACATGAAAACGTATGAATTTACCTTGTGTGCGGCCGACGACCAAAACGAAGCAGATAACTCCCAAAACAATATTCCGGGTCATCTTCGCTTAGGTATTTCTATGCTCTCTTTACAAGATGAATTAACTTGACAAGGCTCTCTCGGTTGCTCTTCTTACTTCTGTTCCCTGCGAATACGAGACTCGTTTAGCATTTGATCATAAGCTGCGGGCTATAAATACTGTGTTGAGTTGCCACTCCTCTTTCTAGATGAATGGTCACTGTTTCAATATCAGACTGTACGATATACTGCCACAACAAACAAAAGAAAACAGTCGCTTGTAAATAAATGCGTGGGTAAAACGTCACATCACCAACTGCAGCGAATTTATTTTCAAATCGGGTCAACCCCTATACTAGAGAATGTAGATTGTATGAAGTAGAAATTTATGAAATTAAGTATGTCGTTAATGACTCCAATTTACTTACAGCCAGGAGAAAGAAATTTTACCTCTCCTTTCTGAAGTACATTTTCTATTTAGCAGAAGCATTGAAGAAAATATTTTGATCTAACTTTACTTGCGTCAATCTAAAGACTCCAGAGTGCAATTTGTCTGCAAATAACGTCTAAACAAAAGTAGCACCTCATTTGTTTCACAATATATATATATTCTAATGGTGAGTCTAAGGTATTTTTAATCGAAACTAATCCATGCTAATCTTTTCTGTAAAAAAACTCCAGTTTATTGACTATTCATTTGTGTTTTATTATCGTTCTATTGAGAATCAACACATTCCAATTCCCAACGTGACGCCAGAGGAATGAAAAGACACAAGCGTCACAATGAAAGCAAGCCACAATTTAATTGGCACAATTTCTTCTCCTAATTATTTCATGAAAACATACAAAGTAACTTGCACTTAATGACTCGATTTCTTTCCCATATTACGTACAGCGGTGCCATATTCGCTTATTTAAACCTGAAAATGGATTACTAGATGTCAATTTAGAAACCAACCCCACTATAATTGAAGAACTAACAAAATGACGGTCTTATATGGTTGCATGAAATCGTTCCTCCGGGCTGTTCGAAATGTTCAGATATACCAAAGAAATAACTTAAAAAATGCTGGTTATAAACGTTTCTACAGAAAGGAACCTCGGATCCCCAGAACAAACAGTGTCACTCTTGCATTCAGGTTTCTTTCGTCACCGAACTTAAGCTAACTTTTATAATGTAAATGAAGAGGAAGAAATGTCGAGATACAATACTTGCCAGCAATATTTGTTTTCCTATTAAGAAAACAGTCTCCCTTACTGGGATTTTTGCGCCAAAATGACGACAACCATTAAGCAATATACGATGTTAGATCTACTACAGCTCCAATATTTTTCAAACTTGAATGTGCTGATAAGTTGTAATATTTATTCTTTATTGTTTTGGCTAAACAAGAAGTGTATTTGCACAAGCTACAGCTTGCACACGGTTGGAGAGCACTTTTTCCATCCCATATTTCCCTCTTTATTTCACAACATTAGCAGAACAGGAAGCGAAAACGTTTAATACAGCGGATTTAATTCAAAAAGGGATTTAGATTAACTCGACAGGCGTTTGCGGTTTGGACCACTTTTAATCAACAGGCGATAAAATAAAAAGAGATACCGGGCAGCAACGCGGGCGATATATAAAAGGAAACGAGGCCGAGATAAACCGTCAATAAAAGAATTTTTTATAACGGTACACGCTGGCTTATTGTTAAGAATCACTTTCGTAATGAGCAGGAAGTTGCATTGTGTTTCTCTTCAACTCTACTGCAGAGCATACTTTTTCTGTTTCTCTATCAGTGTCCTCTCTTGCCTTTCAACTGTGTTTATGAGCGTCCGCATCTTCTGTGCTCATCTTTTACGAAGTGTCAAAAAGTTCAGCTAATCCTGACACTGGCACAGATAATACTGTGGATAGGTGTTTTTTATTTTACTGGGATAGTAGACATCTACTGACCTAGATCGGACGGCTCGGAGGAAACCATGCCACCCAACATCGGAAAAGGATGCAAAGCCCGCTCAAATACAACCCCAACGGGAAACCAGCTGAGCCCCCGCTCCCACTGGGTAGCGATCAACCCACTGCGCGACCCGACGCTTATTTCCTTTCCGTCGTAAAGGATCAAAGCCATTTGTAACAGTCGGTGCTACTTTCATTTTGCTATTTGAAACGGACTTACACTAACAGTAAAAGAAAATTGACGAATGGCTGTAATTGACTTGTTGTCGTAGAGGTAGCGCAGAGGACTGCCGGAATGCCAGCTATTAAAAGTTTCTTCTTTAAGGTTTTGGTTTAGTTAGTATTTATTGGTTGTATTTCCGCAAATACGACTTCGTTCTCTTCACAAAACAGCAAAGAACTGTTCTCGACATCAACTCCGGCTTAAAAGTTGCACCGACCATGTACAAAAGGGAAAATTGCTTTTCCCACGCCACGATCATATCATGAATGTTCCAGACTTGCAAGCAACTGACGGCTTATGTTGGTATGGCCGTAGCCAGACTTCAGAGAAGGCAAAAAACTAAAACGATTTTTTCAACTGCATTTAAAAAATATGCATAAATAGTTTCTTCCGGTTCACAAAGCAAGAGGAAGAATTTGCCTCGCTTCTTCCCTGGCTTGTACACACAAACCAAACGTTTCAGCCCGACAGCTAGAAGAAGCGCACGCGCGTTTTTTCCCGCCACAAGTCACCATATTCCCGCGCTTCTAGTTTACCGACCGGAAATGCAGGTTCTCATGAGCGGTTCTCATCCATAGGAAGGGCTAGTCTGGCCGGAACCAATTAAACCTGCCAGACCTGACAAATTGAAAATGCCCTTGGTATCCAATCACTGATACTATAAGCTATAAGTAATTTAACAACACACCAACAACTAAACCATTTTCAATATTTTTCTGGTGCAAAGGAGTTTGTTGAATAAACTTCCCTTAGCCTTATTGACACAAATAACTAACTCCCCCTGCCGATGGCCAAGAAATATCTTCCTCCGTACTTAAAAAATAATTATTATATTAGCATTATTTTAGCAGTGTAATATTGTCATCATGACTATTGATACATTTTAGTGTTTCGACTTAATTATAGCCATGTAAATTATAAGTTATTTATATTTTTGGAAGTTTGAAACTGTCTTCTAAAAAAAGAAATAGATATGGGGCCTCTGTGAATACTAAATGGGCCACATTGCATAAATACAGTTTATTTAATGATAAAAAAATTTAACTACAGTTTTATGATACTATATTTTAAATAATTTATATATTTTTATCACATTCAATTAAGTTATACATTCTGCTTTTCCTTGCCCTTTGTCTCTATTAACCTAAGGCTTCTTTCCCAACACATATTGTTTTAGTTACTGACTTCATACAGTCTTTTCTTCGCCTAACTCCTGCTATTCAATATCACAGTGCGGCATAAAGAAATGATAGACACTTGTCGCGGCTTCACTGATCGATCTGGTTATATAACTTCGCCTGAAACGCCATCGTTTGATACCGCTAAGTTCTTTATCAGATGACTAATTGCAACTTGCCGAGACTGAAGGTAGAAACATACTTCACAAATATCAGTTCACGTACAAGTTTAATTTAAATGTTGACTGAAAGCGTGTAAATCAATAAACTGACAAGGAGTCTTACATTTTTGAACCATCTGACGGTAAAACCTCTGGTTTATCATTGGCAGAATTTCAGTTCTTTACGATTATTATAAAGAGAAAACATGGCTTCCAAAGAAAGCTATCTTTTGCCTCTGGGTTTTTGCGAATTCCTATGGAAGTATTAGGCAAGCGGCCCCGGTAAATATTTGTTTGAAACAAAATTTTAGTATTTAATCGATATTGAAATGTTAATGATAAATTCTTTTACATTATTTTGCTTCTCTTTACAGTTCAATACGTGTACTCAGTATTTTTTAGCTTAATGAACTTGCGTTTGCTCGTATAACGACCATTAACTTCAGTGGTAGTAATCGCTCAGTAGCGGCAGCAATGGTAGTAGTAGTAGTAGTAGTAGTAGTAGTAGTAGTAGTAGTAGTAGTAGTAGTAGTAGTAGCAGCAGCAATGGTAGTAGTAGTAGTAGTAGTAGTAGTAGTATGAGTTGTAGTAGTAGTAGTAGTAGTAGTAGTAGTAGTAGTTATATAGTAGTAGTAATAATAGTGGTAGTAGTAGTTATGTAGTAACAGTAGTAATGGTAGTCATATAGTAGTATTAGTGATAGTAGTAGCAGTAGTAGTAATAATAGTAGTTGTAGCAGAAGCAGTAGTCAGTAGTATAGTAGTAATAGTAGTAGGAGTAGTAGTAGTAGTAGTAGTAGTAGTAGTAGTAGTAATAGTAGTAGTATGAGTTGTAGTAGTAGTAGTAGTTATGTAGTAACAGTAGTAGTAGTTATTAGTAGTAGTTGTAGTAGTTATGTAGTAGTAGTAAAAATAGTAGTAGTAGTTATGTAGTAACAGTAGTAATAGTAGTTATATAGTAGTATTAGTGATAGCAGCAGTAGTAGTAATAATAGTAGTAATAGAAGCAGTAGTCAGTAGTCATGCAGTAGTAGTAATAGTAGTAGTAATAGTAGTAGTAGTAGTAGTAGTAGCAGTAGTAGTAGTAGTAGTAATAGTAGTAGTAGTAGTAGTAGTAGTAGCAAAAAAATTAGCTCACCTATTTTAGGTGGCATTGTAAAAACCTAAATTTAACTTAAAAATACTAAAATATTTAAGCCTTATAAGCCGTAAGAAAAATACAAACAAACAATTAGACTGAGGAAAATACTTAAAATTCACCGTGGGTCTGAGAGGATATTTTAAGTACGGAGTCTATATATAAATAGTTTGTTCAGTAACTGTGCTCACATAGTGGTTGGCTCCTCCTAAAATGGTCTCCAATTGGTCTAGGATTTAATGGAGCCGAAACCAATTGTAGAATTGCATACATTTTAGGAATCCTACTGAGGATCATTTATCACCAGTTATTCATTTACCTTTTATTTCAGCGACATCTTAGTTGTCTGTGCAGTTTCAATCAGCTCAAGTTCTTTTAAAATAAGACCGAATATTGGATGGCTCTATTTTGGTGCCATATACGTTTCTGAAATATCTTCACTTAATGTTATATTTTAGTTATATGATCATGATGTCAAATTTTATTTATATTGACACATATCGACAAACGTTTAAAGCAGAAATTTTAGGAGAAATTTTATGGTGATATTTTTGTAGGTGGACGTGCAAGCTTGCACGTGGAAGTATAATTTACTTAACAGTTTTTCCACTTTCCTCTAAAATAAGATTAAGCTACTTTTGAAACTGAATACGAAAAAATATTCCACTGACGAACAAAATAAAGTTTATCTGTAACTGTATAGACGAAGTTGTTGAACAGTCTTCGAAAATCCCTAGCAAAAGCAGTACATAAAAGGTGCGGTTGTTAGAGAAGAATTTGGTGTGGTCAGGTAATGTAACTATTTATTTTCACATTAAAATCTGATAATTGGGGAAACATTAACAATATTTACGGCGCCTTCCTCCGGGAACCTCATCTGGTATATCGGCCTCTTTTGAGTGATATACTACTTGGTATTTTCTACTTAAAAAGACAGATTTTGGTTCTGTCATACTGAAGCATGCTCAAAACCATACAGGTGTTTGAATATCGGCGAAAGCTAAATGATCACTAACTCTTGGTTTGGCTTCTGCATTTAATCATTTGAAATTGATACAGGGCGATTAATTCCAGAGGGATATAAAGTTTTCTTTAACCTTGCACTAGGACAACGGAAGGATTCCAAGATAAACTGTGAATCGATTCAGCTGCAATGTTAGTTATAATTGTTAAAACCGTTATAGGTAAACAGGACTCCCACGGATAAATTGTAAATCGAAGTCAATGAGCTGCAATGTTAGTAATCATTGTTAAAATCTTTATGGGTAAACAGCGTTTCCACTGATCCTTAGATGTCTTGCAGAACCTTATTTTTCTCTTCGTAATTTTAAGGACTTCAAAAGGACTTAAATTCACCGGGAATTTTGCTTGAGGTCTCAAAAAGAATTAAATTTCTACTGAAACCGATTTTTTCCCCGTGATCACTTTATGAAGTTCATTAATTCAATTTAAGCAATATATTTTGTATTTCCTGCCGTGTGTTGTGATTCTGTGGTCAAAAATACGTTTTAAGTTTTCTAATTTGTTGCCTTAATTAAAAACCTATTCTAAAAAAGGTCTTAAATCTGTCATGAGCTGCAAAAAACCTGAATAAGTGCCAATTCGAATCATTGTGTTCTTTTTTGTCACTAGCCATATCTGTAATTGCTGTCGACTCAACTGAAGATCTAGCTTAAGGGTTTTGCCATTATTGGGAATAGTAAGAGCGATTTGCAATTGATATAACTGATCGCATGCTCTAGAAAACTTATTTCTCTATGTGGTCTAAATTGAATAAAAACTAAGCTTGAGGTATTGCAATACATGTGACGTACTGATAAAAAGTAATCGCTTGGCGGGTTTATTTTTGATCAATTTATCATGGATCATTCGCTGGGTCATATTCCCGAGACGATTTCCAGTGATTATCCCCTGGAAAAAAAATAGCTATCGAGCCCGAGCCTCAGCTTGTTCTTAATTTGTTCTCAAATTTTGGCCAATTTAAGCCTCGTTGTTCTTATAAACGACATGAGTCACTATAGATTGAGAATCTTTCGCTGGACGTTTGGCGTATATGAACTTCTTTTTAACTACGTGGCTTCCTGAACATTGTTAAACGGCTATATTTGAAGTAACCTACTTCGCTTTCCACGACTTTGATAGAGATCTATGAAGGTTCGGTATTTCCTCCCATCACGTACGCAGTGCAGTAACAGTATTGAACTTAACCGAATTGATATTTGATGAAGTAACTTATGACCAACATTCCATTGTATTGTCATTGTCCTAAATCAGTCAGGAAGCTCTGTCCATAATAGTTAAGTTATATCTCTCAGACAGTAACTTTGCCTTTAGGCTTATGGAGCTAGCTTTCTAAAACGTACTTGTCACCAAAACAGGTTGGTTAAAATTCTTCATACAATGTATTCACTCAAGTCCCAAGTCCTTTGAACATCTGTATTACTTTTTCATACGCAAAACTATTTGAAAGTCTTTGACGATTTTTATCACTGTCATGCCAACAAAGGATTCAGAGCAGCACTGTACTGCTCACTCTTCGAGACAAGAAAAACAAAAGCTCCTCTTCAAACGTTTTCATAATCCGAAAACTTTTGAGATTGATTATTTATAATACAACTAACACATTTTGAGAAGACGCGCCGAAAGTTCCCTCGTAACTGACTAAATTTAATTGCTTCGGTATTGACTTTCGCTTTTACTCAAGTGATCTAAGTTTAAAAAATAGTTGAGTAATTTCCGCTTAGAATCGTTTTAACGTCTTTAATTCTTTAGCATTGTCTATAAATAGACCCTTGAAGCCCCAGTCATTTATGCATAAATTGACGCAGCCTGTGAAAATATCCATTCTTGATATTTGAACAACTTTCAAGATCAATACTGTATGGTTACACAATCACATATCACTTTGACATATTGATCGGCGTCGAAATTCTGACTCGTTTAATCAGCTCAATTTGCATTATAAAGCTCTGGATTATGCTATGATAGCTGCCCAGGACTTTTATACTTCATACAAGATGTTACATAAGTTAGTAAAGGTTTCAATATTTTGAAAAGTATGGGATAAAGACTTCTTAAAAAAGAAACACATTCCTTAAACCATCACTGGTTGTTCTCTTACTAAAACATTCCAATTATCTATGAAAAACTAACGTTTGTATTGCTTTTTACATTGTATTTCCATTTGACTTCCTTTAGCTTGATTGTGTTCAATACTTTAATTTCTACATGGTTTTTTGTGCTGTTGAGGATCAACAAAAGGCATTTTAAAATATGGGTAACGTCAGGTGGCTATAGTTTAGCTTAGCAATTCAATGACCTCATCAGCAAAGTTTACTTCGAATCAACAGACACAGATAAAACCATAAAATTTGGTTATTTTTTCTGTTTCAATGCCGATCAGTTTGTGGTCTCCTAATATTGCATTTTGATTATCACAGCCCAATACTGCTTTGAAAAGCACCCAAGAACCAAGGGACTGAAAATTGTCAATGCACATGCCATTTGAACGAAACATTCGTTATCTGGCTGCCGGGGATTGAAGGCCGAGTTTTAAAATGTACACCGTTATTTATGTAGATCTGATGACAAAATTTCGTCATGTTTTTCGACTCACAATTTCATGGTTACTTATATTTTATACAACTACTTTTGATACAAGCACATGCAATATCAAACAATTCTGCGTTAATCGTTTTCGTTTTCTGTATAAAAATACATATACGTGTTCTTGGTACCAACATCTTAAGAAACTGAGCGGAAATAGTCGTCGTGCCCGTCTCAAAAGCTGTATCTTTTGCGCACAGTTGTGGAGTTTGTTGAATGTTTCGATAACTACGTAAAAGTTCTTTTGTGTATCTCTCAGCATCAGACGACTTTGCTTGCCATCTGGTTTTATTGTGGTCTTTTAACGGGTAGTCAGGATGGCCGAGTGGTTAGCGCTAGTGCCTTCCACCTCTGTGGCCCGGCCGGGATCGAACCTCGGGCTTCGCATGTGGGCTGAGATTTGTCGACGTCCTTCTGACTCCGAGGGTTTTTATCCGGGTTCTCCGGTTTTCCTCCTTTCACAAAATCGACTTTCACGCCAATATCTGTGCCGTCGAGCGATTAAACATAAGCCACTGGCTTGGGAGAACGGGCAGCCACTCCCAGCGCAACGACGTTAAAAATATAAATCACTGCTTTTGTGAAAAACTAAAAATTAGTAGCCATGGCTATGGTGTATTTTTTCCTTTTTTCTAATATTAGTGAGTAAAATCTACAACCACAGACCCTATAATAGTAGTAAACGGAAATGAGGAACGATATAAGAACCCCTATAATAGTAATAAACGGAAATGAGAAACGATATAGAACTTATTCAATACTGCTTGGGGTCGAACTAAAAACAGTTCACCGAAAATTTACAGTTCTCTTGTGTTGTAAACAGTATGGCCAAAAAATTATCTACACTCTTTGTTTAACAAAACAGAAGCAAGACATTTGTCCTTAATTTTCGCACTTGATATAAGAAACACGCCAAAGAAAAATGGTTGAAACGCGTTATTTTCTTCATTTGTGTCTCATTACAGAAGAAAGTCTTTCACACGGGAACAGACAGGTAGTAATATTGTGTTTTCCTTGCGAAGAGGCCTGTTGTCACAAAACTAATACTTTAAGATTACTATTGCTTGTACGTGCAAACTAATTTGGCAATATTTTTAGGACGTTTTAGCGACTGAAGCGATTTTCAATCGAAAGCTAAGAATATTAATACCCTCAGTACTATATGAATACAAGAAAACCTAACGATAAATACTAACGGTAAGTGATTTTTACCAACTCGCTAAAATTTGCTAACATTTATAAATTAGCAACTCGCTAAATTTGCTAACATTTATAAAAACACACAATGGTTTTACTTCGCAGAAGAAATTGAAACTGGAAAATATTAACCGGCGTCTCATTATTTCAAGAACATACTCTGATATATCGGCCATCATCGATGCGTTGAATTCCGATCTTGAAAATGTAAGGGACTGGCTCATAGCCAATAAGCTGCAGTCCCATTCAGAAAAGCAAACAGAATAATGACCATAGGGTCTAATTATCACTTTAGTACCAATGCCAGAGCTATTGCAGGCTCGGCAAAGCTACGCGAATATATGCATACATATTTTAAAAATGTCATCAAAGAGATAGAATCCAACACGTTCCTAGGTGTCGAAATCGACAATAGACTGGGTTTCATAAGCCACATTTAAAACATCTCGAAAAAAATCTGCTCTGGCATCGGTGTAATAAGGAAAGTTAGATCCTTTGTCCCACAATGTTCTCGCGAGGCACTTTACAAATCTCTCGTCCAACCGTATCTGGACGACTACTTTTCGCCCCCATAGAACACATGCAAAATCGTGCCGCGCGAGTCATTACGGAGAGCAGTTTCAATGTGAGTTCAACCAACATAACTCAAAGTCTACATTGGGATGCCCTGGCATCTTAGACGCGCTTAAATGAATAGCACTCTCACGTGAAAAAATAAATAATGAGCACTCTGCGCCAAATCTAAAAGAAAGTTTTTCAAAATTGGTAGAAAGGTAAAAAAGGATACAATCTTAAGAAATATTGAAACTGATCTAGAAATCCCCAGGCCAAAAACAAACTTCCGTAAGTTTCAAATCAGATGATGGTGCAGTGCTTTTTTAAAAATAGTCTCCCTCTTGAAACTCCTTATATGCTTTCAAACGACAGTCGCTCATTTCCTTCCTATAGAGACATAATGACTTATACTCATTTTAAATCTTTTTAGTCTCTGTTTTATAATAACTTTATTATAGCTTCATATAGTTACATGAAATTTTTTGTAAGAACTTCAATATAGAGTCCCATGTGCCGGAAATCAGCCTTTTTTAAATGAAAAAAAAAATTATGACTAACGTGCTGAAATTAAGTTGTATGATTTTTTTACCCCACGGGAAAATGCTTCGAATAAGGCACAAGCCAGTTCTACCAGCTTAAAATTTTAATTTACAGATCATCATAAATATCCCAAAGATTGGGGTCAGGCTGTGTTTGTTAGAGTTTGTAACGAGGATGGAGTGTATGCCCGACTTCATGTTTCCAGCGAAATAAAACCATTGTTTTTCCGCCGCTCATTGGCTAAAACGCACGGGATACAAATCCTTTTTTTCAATCAAGCAAAATGATTGGTGTATTTTGTCTTATTATAAGGCTGACTGATTTCGCGTGCTGTGATTGGTCAGTTTCTGGTCCGTAAGTAGCCGTATACGGACCTCTAGTTCTGGAGCAGCTGTCATTTATAGCCTCACTTTCTTCAAATACTCAACAAAGCTTCGCGCTTGGGCCTTAAAAGGAAGGAAAAAACTCGGTACATAACTTACCGTACGGACCTCGCACTCGGCTAATAAGAGGTTCATTATTGATCCCCGTTACAGCAGTCACACTACTGTTGGTAACTTGAAATCCCGCTTCAAAGCCCTGGCTTTATAAACGACGGGTGTATAACCGAGGGAGCTTAATGTATAAAAGTGGTATAAAAGACGTTTCAGAACGATTATACAGGAACGAAGCTGGGATTTACACACGAGTTTGTCCGAATACATTTCTATTTAGTTATAATGGTCTTTATACTGATTACAATAAATTTTAGCGACTAGGATGTAAAGTCAGATCTTACGTTTTACTCAACGCCCGCAGTTTGACTGATGTTTCTATGCTCAACTAAAACGTCTTTCAACATTGTTGGCCACGTAGTGGTCGGGTGGTTAGCTTGTCTGACTCGTAACCTAAAGGTCGTGAATTCGAGCCCCGGCCTGACCACTGTGTTGTGTCCTTGAGCAAGGCACTTTACTCGACTTACTTCAGATGCAGTCGACTGAGCTGTATGGATGACTAGTACCAATTTCTGTCAGCGATGGGTTAAACTCTGGCCAAACGTAGTTACAAATCAGAGCAAGTTTTGATCTTCAAACTTGCGTTCAATTTGCGCTCCGTTTGGTCACTCACGAAGAACATTTGCTGATTCGCGTTCAAACTCAATTTGAGCTCGCTCAAATCCTTGCTAGTCAGTGAAAGTCAATGCAAGTAATTAGTTGTTGGCCAAACGAAACGCAAGTTGAACGCAAGTTTAAAATGTGCACTGACTTGCATTTACGTTTGGCCAGGGCTATCAAATGGGCGAGTTGCAGGCTTTCATCTGGTTCACACGACATAAACAATAATCGCGGCCACTCGGCCGGGAAGGGATTCAGCTTTTGGTCATCCAACACCACGCCCTCGTAAACACCGCCTTCTCAAAATTAAAAGAGTTAATTGCCACTGTCATTGTCACGTACAACCTATTACTGGCATGGCGTCGGTTTGACGCTGTTATTCCTAACTGTCCTCGAGTCGGAACTTGTAATATGCAGGAAGATCGATGATTGACGTGCTAACGCATCATTCCAGAAACCCGGCTCTTGCGCATCTACAAGCTATGAAATGGTTGCCTTTTTTACTTGGAGTTTGAAGTTTAATTAGTTCTTAATATTGAAAAAAATCATCAAAGAAGATATAAAAGATCTTATAAAAATATTGGTTTGGTAAGTTCTTTAGCCAATTGTAACTTCCTTCGCAGTTTTTATTTTCTTGAAATTCAAAGTTCTTAATATAAACAACAAATTCGCTTCCACTGCTGATACAAGCGAAAGCGTGATGATTGGCTTGTTTAGTCTAACACGTGACATGCGCGCGATTATCTGTCGGCCGGCCTTGTGGGCTCTTTTTGGCCCGGCCGTGTTTTATGGGTGCTTTTCGGTGACGACTGAACGAGAAAGAGTCTTGTCAAGTTAAGTTTGGATCATAAAGTGTCTCCATTGTCCATAAACTGATGGCCTCACACCAGAGATTTAAACAAGACACAAAGTGTTTTTTTGTAGCTGATACAAAGAGCAAATAACAGATGAGTCCGTCTACAAGTTTAAAAAGCAGGATGAAGTTTAACTCCTATTTAGCCTACAAGGACATAGTTAAAAATATGATGTTTGAAAAAATCTGAGGGTTAAATAATCAGGATTCAACAGTTACTTGTTAACATCTGCTTCAAAAATCGCATTTATACTTTGTTCCAAATACTCAGTTTTTTTTGCTCGGAGAAACATAACTACATTTATTGGCCATGACGGACCTTCATTTATTAAGGGATAATATTTAAAATAATATAGGAAAATTAAGAGCAAACAAATGACAATAAATCCTTCTAGAGCTCTACATAAAGCTATTTTATTCCAGAAAACAGTAGAGCCAGTAAGGGAGTAATATCTTCGTCAGGAACAATGTACCAGACATTACAAGACACTAAGCGGTTGGCATACAACTAAAATTGCCACGTTAACATTAAAATTAAACAGAACTAACGCCTGTGCTAACGCTATACGAACTCAGCCTATGGTCGACTTACGATAACTTCCACAAAGACTGTTGAAAGTCAGTCACAACTAAAACCAGTCCTCTCACACTGCATCCACCCAGACGATCAACCAACTCACATATAGCTAACACTGACTCACCTGGTTTCGAACCTTTCACTGTTTTATTTCCCTAGTAGTGTTCACTCCCAAAGCATTTCTTTTGTTTTCTAGTTGGTTAGGTGCTGTGTTTCATTTATTAAAAAAAACTGTCTGGTATTGCTTGCCAAATTAGAGGAAAAACATCCGCGAACTGCTACGTGCTCTCTGCAACTTCCGCAAATCAAGATCATTGATAAAGCATCATGTTTTCAAGTGGAACTTCAAGTGATTTACGAAAGCCGCATGAGGTAAAACCTTTTAGTAGTATATCAGCCGTATTATATGACTGTTTATTGAACGACGAGGTATTTTAGAGTGCATCAAAAAGAGTGAAAACGTGAGACCGTACTCCCTGTTTACGAATTCTGTTACTTTATTTCCGTTTGTGGTTAACTTGTATACTCCAGGAAGTTGGTTTTCCAGAATTTTGATACACTCTTTTTGAGAAGTACAATTTTACAAGAACACAAGCCTGGATTTTGGCCAAAATTTAAGAACAAGTTGAAGTCCAATGTCTTAAAGTCATTTCTAGGAAAACTCCTTCCTACAGCTCTTTCACACTGAACTACAGAAAAAAAAATACACATTTACA